>JAQGBX010000137.1:0-46997 GCA_034698745.1 Megaphyllum sjaelandicum
ATTTGAACTCGGTAAAACGTGGAAAATTTTGCAAATTTGAACTCGGTAAAACGTGGAAAATTTTGCAAATTTGAACTCGGTAAAACTTGGAAAATTTTGCAAATTTGAACTTGGGAAAGCGTGGAAAATTTTGAAAATTTCAACTCGGGAAAACGTAGAAAATTTAGTAAATTTGAACTTGGGAAAACGTGGAAAAAGTTAAAAATTTGAACTCGGGAAACCGTGGAAAATTTTACAAATGTGTACTCGGGAAAACGTGGAAAATTTTGCAAATTTGAACTCGGAAAAACATGGAGAATTTGACAAATTTGAACTCGGAAAAACGTGGAAAATGTTGGAAATTTGAATTCGGTAAAACTTGGAAAATGCTGCAAATTTGAACTATAGGAAAACGTGGAAAATTTTGCAAATTTCAACTCGGCTAGTCCATCATGGCAAGTTTTAGAAAGTATTTAAACGAACGACAGTTCACTGAAATGAGATTCAATTCACTCACTCACTTGTAAAAGTCGTTCACTTTAAGATAGAAAAATTCCAGGACAAATTTGCAAAATTCCATGACATTTTCAGGTTTTTCCATGACACCCTCAAATTCCCTGACATTTAAGGTTTTTTCAGGTTGTGGGAACCCTGACAGTATTGTCACAGTATGCTGTGATATTGTGGTCTAAGTTTGGACTTTCCAGCCCCAGAAGAGTGTCAGTATTTATGTTCGCCCAGGCTTGCGGTGGTGGGCCCAGTGCCTCGCAGGACCGCAGAACATGTTCAAGGTCGGCCTCCCTGGGAGCCAGACACAGGGGCAAACTTCGGATCCTGGTTCCAATATCGATATAAAATTGACAGTAGCGCGCGTCACCTCCGCAAGTTTGGCCATACTACCCTAGGTGCTCATCATCATCATTACGGGAAATACATTCGCATTTCAAATCGGTCATTAATAAATTTAGTAAAATTGAAATATTGTAAAAAATATTAATTGGGCGCAGGTAGTTATACTTCCTAAACACCTTAATGCCTACTGAATAGTCGCAATAAGAGAAATGGAAGGGAAAATGAAGCGATATTTTGAACATCTGTGAATCCAAATTTTTCGACCACATCTATTATTTTTTGGTTGTTCTACAGTACTACGATGTATAGCTGATCTTTATACTTTCCAAAATAACGCGCCACGATTCTGCTTTTTCATGAAAAATACAAAATCCGATGATTAGTTAGCATAATATTCAGCTATTAGAATCGAATTTTGTTCCGAAAACATTGAATTCTACATGTACAGTATGCTTAAAGCACGTCCATGTCACATCTAAGCAATTCAGGGTCCCCCCAGGAATTTCATTTTCAACTTCCAGTCCATGGCATTTCCAGCTAGCTTTTAAAACGTACATTTACATAACATTTTGTTTATGCAAAATCCATACGTAGGCCTACAAAGACAATCTTCAATTTTCCATAATTAGCTTGCCAAAACACTTTACAAATTTTATTCAAAAAAGGTTGAAAGTCTTGCAAATTAAAATTTGTACTCTGAAAGGTTGAGAATTTTGAAAATTTGTCCTCAGAACCTATTGAAAATCTTTAACATTTTCCCCCGGAAACTGTTGAAAATGTTACAAATCTGTACTCGAAAACAATTGAAAATTTTGCAAACTTATTCTCGAAAAACGTGAACAATTTTGCAAACCTGTCCTCAGAAACTGTTGAAAATTTTGCAAAATTGTCCTCGGAAAGTTAAAATGTTGGTAAATACAGTATATGTCCTCGGTAAATCTTTATAATTTTGAAAATTTGTCCTTAGAAACTGTGGAACATTTTTCAAATGACCAGACTGCTTAGTCTGACTTAATTTGTTTAATGATCCCCCCTGCCAATTATGGTAGGCTACTGCTCAGTATGTACCGACTGCAGGGTAAAGAATTGAATTGAACTGAATTAGACGACGGTCAACTAAAGTTTAAGAACAGGTTTTGCAGAAAGCGTTGCACGATGGCAAAACAAGAAAAGATGAGCAATGGATCAAGAAATCAATACGACACATTTAGTAGCTCAATTAATATGCGAGGAAATACACTTTTTTCATAAATGGTGCACACCTCAACCAATCGGAAGAAATCAAAAGAGTCGAAACAATTGCGTAAAAAAGTCCTAATTACAAAAGAATGAAGGTTGGAAGAGAAGAATTATAATAACGACAAAGCTCCCTCGGCTTCCAGGAAAATTATACCAACTTTCTATATGCTTCAGTTTTTAACACCTACACTAACCGAGTACACGTAGGACAGCAGCATTTCACACAACAGGGCCTTGTATCAAAAGTCGACGAAAAAAAGCCTCCGAAACTCAGTTACAAAGAGTGCAATTTACATATGGACATATCCGGGCAGGATCGAAGATTGGTTGCTATCTCAAAGCGAACGGTGCAATTTCATTCCTTCCAGTTCCGTCCATGAGACAGATTACTACTTAAAAGGTGGCAAAAATAAATTAGTATCCCACGCTGACTTCTCCCATAGATTCTTGTCCAAACAAAGGGCAGTTGACAAGCTTCCAGACTGCTGACAAGAACGGAAATGCACTATGAGAGATTTTAAGGGCTCACCGCTAAACAAATCACATACTGTATGTAATGTTAACTTCAGAAATACTCTTGCAAGAAAAAGTAAAGGTATAACTAGTCATGAACAAATCCAAATGCCATTGATTAATGGTCCCTTGCCTAAGTTATTTTTTACCATAAATATGCTTCGAAATTGTACCATTACAGGTACTGGGCTTTGGGTCAGTTAAGGTCATTCAGAAATGCCTGCAATGGGAAAGTATCTGCAAGATATGAACCATTGTTTCCCAGAGTTGAGCAATTGCTTTTTCTTACAGTTGGTGCATACAAACAAATTCCTGGATATATTTATCAAAATATTAAATACATAAACAATTTTAAAAAACTACGTTGTTAAGTTAAACTAACAATTTAGACAGCTGCTAGTAAAACGAATTATCTGGAAAACAAATTTTGAAGACATATTCATTTGTTATAGCAAAACAACTTTCAAAAACTTTATAAAGATACTTTAGTGCTAGCCAATTTGTGCAATTAATGCTTGGAAATTTTCCAAAACTACTGACGAAGAAAAACCAAAATAAATGGAAATGTAAGGTAAATTTATCAAACTGCCTCTTAATTCCCAACCTTCGTGCCTTCGAAGAATTTTTCTACGAATATTTCGTCCGCATGATTACAGTAACCCCAATGCTAGTCTACAGCAGCCGTTTCCCATCATAACAATTTCATAAATGTAATGACGCAAGCAAAACAGATTCCCTTGCATCATTAACAAGATTTGGTACCGGATAACTACAAATGAACAGTGGTACTCATCTTAGTTTTTTAAAGGGAAAATATGCGGCCGCTGGTTGAAGCTCGCTGCAAAGACAATGAAATCAGCCGGAATTAGTTAATTTAAAAAGTCTGGTTTCATAAATGAACACAGGTGAGAAAGACAAATAAAGCGCCAAATCCACAAAATTTCACTACTCCGGGTAGATTTGTTCCAGATAGGCGCCTTTAGTATGCATGTAAGCCTCCCTTGCCACATACACATTGAGCAGAATTTCCTTGGCAGTGGAAAAAAGAAGTAGCACGGATTTATGGATCAAGATCAGCTTTTCCACCTTAACCCTGTTCCACAGTTGCATGAGCTTTAGCCTAACATGTGTCTTAAGAGCTCTACACGAGGTACATTGAGACAGCTTCAGCTAAAAATCGGAGCACAGCTGTGGTACGGGTGTAAGTGTTCAATTAAGAATGCACGATTTAAGCCAAGTAACATCAGTTTGTAAATATTGGCATATTAGACATGTTCAAATTTATGTTATAGAAATGATCATAACATCAAATGAAATGAGAAAGTGTTTTTCCCATAAATTACTTGTTAATAATGCAGTTTTATTAGGGTGTAATCACATCTTCAATCAGCGAGACATTTTTAAATTTTTCTACGGGTAGCAAGTAGAAACCTGCTGAAATTCTGCGCAATGTGAATGTGGTTTTATATACCACAATTAATATAAATTGCAGAGCCGCTCAGACTGAGATGGTTGCTTGAGCGCGATGACTGGACAGGACAATGATAAACCTTTTGACAAAGCTTGTCAGATCAATCACGACTTTGCTAACAGATGAGCTCATGATTGGTAAGCTACCAACCAGCGGCCCCCTGAGACAAGGAGTCAAAACCAAAATGTCGACTCGATCCTGTCGAGCATCGAGGAGCCGAATCACGCTCTTAAAGGAATAAAAATGTGAAAACGATAAAAAAATAACGGGTTGACCACCAAACATAAATACTAGAACATGCTACCACAGCTGACGAGTGCGTCAAATGCCTTCACTGCAATTTCCGCCGCAAAAAGCTATCGAATTTTCACTTAAAAACTGTGTCAAATTCGAAGCGTCGGCTGTCGAGTGGCAGTAGTTTCCTGTAAGCTCCCTGGCCCAACAACCATTGTTGCCACCTCTGGCGAGGCCCTGCCGTTCGCCCTCGCAGTTATGAACACAGCAAGACGCATATCGAAGCATGAATTAAGTTAGTGGGGATGCTGGGATAGATACTTATGCAGGTATGTGTGTATGTATATATATACAGAAAAATAAGGCAGGCAGGTGGAACGAAGTCGAGTGTTCCCCACCAGCCGCTAGAAATGTGGCATTGTTTGAAAAAAACGTTCCATTGCACGATAACTAGATAGAAGCAAATCCTTCGTTGCACTCCTTTCCCTCCGGATAGCTTCTGGAGCGGCCAGCGCCACAAGTCCCCATGTGGGAACGAACTTGGATGAAACTAAAATTGGGCCTCCAGGTCAGTGATTGTTGTGGTGAAAGTAGTATCTGTTCCTACTGCTGTTGCCGCGGTAGTGGTTGTGCTGCATGTTGCCACGGTTATAATGGCCATCCCACTGGTAAGGCGAATGTGGATTGAACTGCCAACTCTTGGGCTGCAAGAAGGATGGTGGTATTTTAGACTGTTTGTTAGGATGAACGCATCACTCACCAGTCACCACAAAGTTCACTAAGGTGTTGGGTGGTTGTGTTTTCTAAATATTCATCAGAAAGCCACCTGCTCGAGCGAACAAGGAAAGCAAAGCCTTAAAAATACTAGTTTTTGAGGCAAGTGCGAGACAAAATAATTGTACTATTCGCAAAACTAATTGAACGAACACCTCACAATTGTAATGCTAAAATTTTGATGGGAAACTGGGATAAACTTACTGTGAAATATTTTCCAGCTTCATTGAGGTCTTGCATTCTCTGGAAAGGATTTTGGCCGAGATTGGGATTGGAGTTGTACCTGCGTGGATGCTTCACCTTCTTCGTCTGCAAAAGTGAAATTGTATAAGTTGCCTCATGCAAAAATGGGAAGCCATTCCGAACACTTTCATTATCAAAGCTGATAAACTAGGATTCAAGTAAGGCAAATGTGCTTACCTTTCCCCGATCATAGCCTTGGTTATAGGCGTCTGAGTAGCGTCGACTATAGTTAAAATGCATTTCCTGCTCCATGTCCCGGTTGACCATGCTCTGACATCCATCCCATGATTTTACTGCAATTGGACATGACAAAGCGCCAAATTAATCAGCCATTTGCCAACAAAAATGACAAAGAAAAAACGATGCCTGACCTCCATCTCCAAAACCCCGCCCGCCTTTCTTGAGAATTTCAACCACTGACGCCGTGCCATTGTTCAAATTTCCCAGCATCGCTGAATTGGACAACTCTCCATTTTTCAGAGGTGGGTCACTCAACTGCTTTTTTAATCCATCCTTGATGTCTGCATCCCACTGTTTTATTGGAACTATAAAATCCAATTTTTAATTTCAAAGCTACATGCAGACACTGAGGGTAGACAATAATTACTAGAGCAAATCCCAAATTTTTACAAAATATAAGCAATTTTCAAGTTCAGAAAATTAAAATTTCAAACCCAAAACTGATCAATAAAAGCAAACTTGTAAGATAAATGCAAAGGTTGAAAAAGCGTTTGAGTTATTTGAAATCAAAAAACTGCCTTACCTTGTGACTTTGTTTTTTCCTCCTCAAGGGTCTCTTTGGTTTTTTCAACCCATTCCAACTCGTAGCCATCGCTGCTGCTACTTTCACTACTGGAATGTTTCCGCTTCTTCCTGCTGGGAGAGCTGCCTCCGCTAGTTGGTTCATCTTTGTTGTTAGCATCAGGGCTGTCTTTTCGCCTAAGAAAGGAAGTGAGCAATTTAAGAGCTATCTACCTGACGAGCTATTTAATATATAATGTATTAATTAAATGTTGTAAATAAATCCAGTTTTTCTTGTGGTAAAATACAACAATATTTTTATAATAAAAATGTTTAGACTATGTAGATTCATAAAAACATAAGTAGGGCTATACTTGTAATATCATTTTCATAATCTTACGAAATCATAACATTTTCCACCTGCCCGAGATAATTGGAAGCCTAAAGTGTTTTCCCAATATAAAATTAAATTTAACTTCAGGTTCAAGTAGCCCATTTTAACTCATGGCCGGCGCGACCATCCCTTCAAAGTGCGACTTTTCTCTCCTAATCATGACTTCTACAAATTCTCTTTCTTCCCTCGCTCGATCCAACTCTGGAACAACCTCCCCTGCGCAGTTGCGCAGGCTCCTTCACTGGCCTCTTCTAAGTCTCACCTTACTGCCCTTCGACCCCCTCTGGTCTGTGAAAACAAAAATCATACAACCCACCTCCGTCTCTCTCAGTGACAACCGCCTAAATCATCATAAGGCTTCGGCACGATGATTACTCACTAAACTAAACTAAACTAAACTCTAAAATTTGAACAAATAAAATGACATCGATACTCACTTTCCCGATTTTTTCCTCCACTTAGCTTCCTCATCAGGCGCCTCTCGTTCCTTCTTGTGCTTCTTTTTCCTCTTGTGCCGCTTGCTAGCCTGCTCATCTGGTGACTGCGTATCTCGCTTGCAGCCGTTGACCAGGGGTGGCACCTCAGAGTCTTCAGAACCAGAGGGCGTTCTTTCGAAGTCGTGTTTGGCGTCCTGTGTCCTTGGCACCTCTTGGGTCAAGTGATTATCCTGCAAACGAGAGCAGGCGTGAAGGGGGCTTTCATCACTGGACAGTTTGGCCCCGTTCATCCATTTGTACTCGACAGAAGACTTTGCCTTTCCACCATCACCAGTATCGTTGACTCTGTCAGTGACGTTCAGTTTGTCTGGCTCGCAGATACCAGATGTTCTCCGCAACGATGCACTTTCACACTCTTTTTTGTCCTTGTTAGAATCGCCACTCCAGGAGCCTATCCCAGGCGCCGCCGTTCCATTAGGGCAGTGTTCCAAAACCGGGCTGGAACTGTCCTCCTTACGGTGCTTCTTAGCACCAGCAGGGTCGGAATTAGATTTCGTACTGTTCTCACACTTTGATTGCGTTGATTTCTTTGTACTATTGGCACCTCCTGTCCCGGCGCCGTGGGTCACCATCCACTTGGAGTACTGGCGATCCGTCTTGGGGGACACAAGCTCCTTCTCATTGTCCATCACTGACCAGCCAGTGGTTGAGCTGACCGACGTGTTGCTGCCCTCAGAAGCCACAGAGGGCGACTGCTGGCTGCTGTCCTGCACTACCCATGGAGACGTGGCAGTAACCTTCACCCCAGCCCCACTAGCGTTCGTCACCACCGTCAGTTGTCCCTCGGTGGCAGCTGCACTAGGCAGTTTTTTGACATTAGTGGCACTTGATACCTGTGGGAGAGAATTACCACAGCCACTGCCACCATTCGGGATACCCCCAAGCCCTATTTCCGGTTTGCTGTCCCTCTGGATGATTTTATCATCCACGATCTTCAGCTTAGGCAGCCCTGGCACATGTGTCGTGGTGTTCAGTTGGGGGTCCAGTTTGACTCGATTGTGGTTACTGGGATACACCCTGTCCTTTGCATTAGGGATGTTGGTGGGGAAAGGGGTTCGGCAGCGGGGGCTGCTGCTTAGCCTGCCATTGTCCTGATCAGACTCCTCTGACGAATCCGGCGCATATGGCACCAGACTGGGGGAGGAGAGGGCAGGGGATGCAGCCATACCTTCGGCGCCCTCCCTGTTCTGCTGCGGATAATTATATACCCGGCCATTCTTGATCTGCATAACAATCCGAGGGTGCTTTGGCTGGGCAGGGTCAGCATTGCCATTGCCAGTGATGCTGGTGCTGTTCTGGGCGCCCACTTTGGCAAAAGCCGACGAGTTTTGAGCGGGATGACTATTAGATAGCTTAAAATCGAAGGGAGTGCGTTCCCGGGGCGCAGACAAAGGCATGGAGGCGGGAGCACTGATATTCGACAGGTGCAGGGATGCAGGCTTGCTGTTGGCAGTGCTTAACACAGGTGGCAGTATGGGCTTCGGCTTAATGAGGTTGGAGGTCAAAATGTTGGGCTTGCGCACAATTGGCACTCCCAAAGAATCATTTACAGGCTTGCCTGTGAAAAATATGATTAAAGTTAATTAAAGATAATCAACAACATCAGGGCTTTTGGATAATTCCACTTCCCAAAACATACCAGAAATGGTATTCCTGTACTAATACAGGATGGCCACAAAATTCTAGTTTTCAATTTCCCGGATTAAAATCCAAAATTCCCTAACCAAAACTTACTCGTTAATGCATATCAATTTTATTTGTCACAATGAAAAATAAAATAACAATTGCAATGAGAAGCTTGGCAAAACACTAGATTTTGTTACTAATCTAGCTGAAGAGGATTGAGGATGGAGCTGCTAGCAGACTGAGTGCAGGGAGAGCATTTTGCTTTCATTTGGGAAAATTTCCCTGACTACTTTTTTCCCTCTGACTTCCCTGACCTGTGGCCACCCTAAATAAAAAATGTATCAAACTTACCAGCGATCCCATTCAACATGCCACTGCCGCTGGTGTTGTTGGCAACTGTGCTCGAAGTAGAAGAAACTGGAGTAAATGGCAAGCGATTATTTGTAGACGGCAGATGAGGACTCTGCAAAAAAAAAAAAAAAGGCGGATGATCAGTAAGTCTTACAGAATCAACATCATGCAATAGTCATTGTCAACGAACTAATTTACCTTTATTAACTGCCCGCTGTTAGGAACACGGGTATAAAACAACAGATAAGCCTGCTGGCTGAGCACGACGTTCACACTGACTTGCCGCACCTACACCATCGAGAGAGAGAAAAGGCTTTTCATTGAGCAAGAATGCTTTGGTCATGAAACTCAATCTTTGGCGCACTATCTCTAATTTAATTTACCTTGCTGTCGTCCATTAAGTACCAGAGATTATTAGAATTCCGAACAAAGCAGAAGTAATGCCCCGAGTTGCAGGAAACACCTTGGTGAACCAGAACGGCGAACAACAGATACGTGATTGGTGGTCCCTGCGGATGAATAAACGAAGTTTTAAAAATAGTAAATTTTATTACCTGAAACATTCTTGCAAATGTCCTTGTTTTCCCAAACCATGGAAAGTATCTCACCTGGCGTTGAGACATATATGACCTCATATCAAACTTTTCAGGAAATGACACATGCTTCGTGATTTTCCCTCCCATTGATCTGCTATAATCGAACCTAAAAATGGAAAATTATTAGCAAATATAAATGGCAGGTATTCTGTCATATATATCAAAACACAATCCATAGGTAACCAAGTTACCGTTTCAGTTGAAACGTGGTAATATTCGGCGCCCTGTGAACAGTAAACCTCTTCTTGGCTGGACACTTCTGCTTGCATTTGGGGCACATGTAAGCGTTCTCATTGTCCAACACCTCTGGCTGAACGAAATGTTCCAGGGCCTTTTCAAGACTTGGCACATTCTAAAGAATTTGCGGGAAAAAAAACAGTCATACAGGCTGAAGATTCTTTGTGCAAAAATTAAATTCGTAGATCAATAAAGGAATTTTTTTGTAGCCAGAACATTTGTCACTTTATTAGATTAAAAATAAAGTTGTAAAAACAACAAGGTGAAAAACCTTAATTTACTAATAAATACGTGCAACAAAAACAACTCACCTTGATATCTAACATGATATCCATAAAGTGGTCGTAAGTATCACTTTTTTCTTTGCACCGAAGACAAATAACTACGGGCAGAAAATATCAAAAAAAATTTTAAAGGATTTCATAAAAAATGGAGATCTGCGAGAAATTTATCCCCGAGGCTCACCCTGAGATCTGTGATAACCCCCGAAAATCTGATTGACGACTGTTGTTTCATAGCTGATTCGGTCCAGTCTGAAAAATTCAAGTTTATAAATAAATGCATTTGAAACAAGATGGATCAAAGTTTGGTATTAAAATCTTACTTGGCAGTGGAATAGCCATTTAGCGAAGAGCTAATCATCGACTCCATCATGTAATGGAGAAACTCGTGGGCATCTTCTTGACGACCCCATGTCATGTGGGCAGCAATGGCTAGAAATTAGGAAAATGCAATTATTAGTCATTTACAAGAGAAGACCTTGAGTTCATCGAACCACTTTACTATCAATGGTAAATAATTTAAAATTTATATAAAACCGACAACAGCACAATGTGCAACTTACATTTCAACTTCTGCAAAATACACTGCGGTCTAATGATCTCCCCATTCTTCTCCAGGGCCCTACGAATGTGTCGCTGCAGTTCGCACATCATGCAAAAGCCTACATTTTTGCCTGTGAGAAATTTGAAGAGATTTTCATAAATTAGTATGATTATCGTAGAAAGGTAGCTCCATGTATCGATTATGTATGTAAGTAATAAAAGTCCTAGTTTTCAATTAACATATATGAGCTCATACATTACTACCCCACTTTTGTTTTTTAATAAGTCTTATTCAAAAGACATTCTTTTTGTATACATCTCATTTTCAATTATTTCAATACTACAAAATATGCTCTTAAAGAAATCATGAAAAGTTTACAATTTCTGGTCCAAAGAGACACCTGTGAATAAATTATTCAGCATTGGAAATTTTTATTAATTGCAAGTGTATGTTGTATGGTTAGTATATTAAAAAATTTTAAGCAACTCTAAAATGTGTATCCTAAGGCCAGTTTTCCTTCACATAAACTCCTGTGCTAACATAATTAGGTAGCATGACTTACATGCTGATGTATGTTCACTGTATTCGATCAAGTGATTCACCAGGGGTGGGGTGTACGTCAGACACTGAAGTGTGGCATTCAGAAAACAGGTGTTGCCCAGATTTGCCAATCCGGCGCCAATTTTATACACCCTCAGCCACCCGAGCTTGACGTTGTCCACAGGGTGAATGACGACCCTGGGCACGGGGATGCCATCGGCATCCAAGCGACAGTCCTCATGGCTCCCATTCACGGCAACCGAGGATGATCCTGCAAAGTCAAAGAATGATTGCTGACGACTGTTGACAAATTGAGTGGCGTTTGCAATCCAGTCATCAATCAATATTCACCATAATTATCTTCCTTGTGGTTCAACGAACCCTCTGAATTCAGAGTCAGAGGGATATATTTCGATTGTACTGACTTCAGTGATGAAGAGTACTCTTTTTCACCTTTGTGGAAATCAATCTTGGTGTGGAGCACACGTTTGGCGGCGGTCATCAACTGGTCATCCAAATAGCTGCTCCCGCTGTTTGCTCCCTCTAGCGATGAACGAAGGGAGGCTTCAATGGGGTCGCAGTTGCCTGCCGATACGGCCGGCATTTCAAAGGTCTGCTAAAATAACACCTGAAACGAAATAAAAATGAAATTATTGCCAAAAATTGAAGTGATAAAAACAAATCTCTTCTGAACATCAAATACAATAAGAGATGGGGACATTCACGTTGTTCCCCAAAAAAGCTAAATTTCGTACAAATAATAGTGTCATAAGTACAGTAGTGACTCAATTGCAGTTTTGGTGCAAATTACTGCAAAAATAGTGCTTCATTGAAATGGTAACATAAATCAAATGAGAAACAATATGCATCAGACCTACAATTTGTCATCATCTGGCAAATTAAAACCTTAGAAAACAATCTTGCTAAATTCTCGAATGCATAATCTTTTGCCTTTTCTAGGCAGCAACGAAAACTTTGTAAAAGAAACTTGCCTGACATGAAAAACAGCAATAAAAAAAGCCACCATTCCAATGCATTTGAGTTTGAGATTCTTTTAATCGATTGTGTTCTGAAAAATATCTTTAATTATACGCATTCCACCAAATAACTGGCTTGCAATAAGCGTCCTTTAACAGAACCTTTCTAAAAATTAACTAAGCTAGTCGATCAACAGTCAAGATGGGTGCAACTGCACATGGCATTTGTCGAATTGTCCATGCCTAGAATTATTGTCATTATACACTCACACCAAACAACTCAATGACAGCAGCAAACGGCTCACTCACTCTAGTAGTCAATTTCAAGTGGTTTTGGAATTACCACAGTATTAACGAGAAAAGTGAAAAATATTTTGCCCGAACAACATAGGCTACATTTCTTACCTAGTAGTCGGAAATGTTTATCGCTGCTAATCACAGTACTTTTTGTCAGATAACGCATTCAAGTAAACAACCAGCTTACAATGTCGCTCCACCTCCCTCGTAATACATTCTTGATTACCAGAAAGGATGGAAATTACCAAGATGATCCTCAAAACAACGAAAAACTTAAAGAACTTCTTTTCCCAAGCTTTGATTAATTCATTGTTTATAACTGTCTCAAGAAAGACCTCTATTCTTTCTTGACCTTGTTCGATGGCCATTTACAGCAGATAAAGCAGCGAAATTTGCAATGTTATTGTGACTGATGACAGCATGTGAATTTACTTAAGGATACATTTCGGAATGCAATGGAACATTCTACCGAATAACGGTCAAATAAGTTTTATAGCCCACTGTAGAAATCTTGATCTCTTTGCAGCTCAGTCTGACCATCACACATTGCCTTCCAATGCACATTAACGCAAACATTTTCCAATAGGACCATTACATGCAATATGTCAATGAGGCTGTCACTAGAAGAGTAGAAACTAGAAATACATGTACTGTAACTGCCAATCACGGTGGGTAAGAAAATCCTGTCCTTTCATAATTGAAGAATTTCAATTGTTAACTCATGCCAACCGTTGCCTTAATTCCGACAATTCCCATTCCCTGGAAATCATCTCAGATTGCTCGCTACTTTAGGTAACTTAAAAGGTAACAACACTTTTTTCCAAGTAGATTAACGCTTAGCTTAACACATTTTTCTCTTGTTTAAAAGAAATTCAAACCTAACTAGGATTCGATGGCTGCACCAGGGGTTAAGTACTGCAACTGATCACCGGTTGGAAAGAACGCCAGAGGCGAAACAAAGATGAACTCAAACAAATGTCGAGCAATATCACTCCCACAAATGATGATAACATGAAATTTGACATTCCACCCCGAGGGGCTGTCATTTTGCTTGAAAGGTAATCAGAAATTTTCGGAAGCCACACCTGAAAATCCATAGAAAATGTTTAAAAATTCTAGAGCCGTCAAACGCTTGTCATTTTCACTGATGCGCTCTGGTGTCGCCCATACCGGATTCCAGCGGTAAGCATTTCAAAATTCTCTAAGGGGTTTATTCACCATTGCAACAGAGCGACTTTAAATGAAATTTTTTCATGATATCAAAACAGTTCCCACAAAAATGTTTTTAAGGCAAAGGAACCCCACCAAAGGATGCTCTGCAATCTAGAAGCATGCACATGGACTTTATACTTTGAAGTTTTAAGTACATGTAGGCCTACCCATGTAATGTGGCTTTCATTTGAAAACTTTTAGCGATGGACATTTATTGGACTATTTAATAGTGGATTGGATGATATGAACTTTCTCAATCAAAATTTGAGAAGGAGCAAGGACACAGGTAGTTAATGCATTTCCTAAAACATGACGCTTTAAACAGCAGCGATTGAACATTGGTTCTTGCAATCTTGTGACCGTGCTTCGGTGTCACATTAGTCTGTGAAGACATGTAAACAAATTCAAAGGCAACTATCCCGATTGTATTAATTACTTCATCATGACGCCAGCACGCTCAAGGCTGCACGCTACGCAAAAGCAGGAATCCAATGTTTACAAAACACACGAGTGCAGCAGTCAATACATTAATGCAACTCGGCGTATTACAAATAGCAAATGTGCAACAACAAATATACGAGGCGAACAAAATCCTCGTAAATCAATGCCAAGCCCAACGCATCACCGTTCCAAAATAAAATGCGGAACTATTTTGATGGAGTTTTACCAGTTGTTTCGCTAAGCTGGAGGAGGTCCCTGGCCATCAAACATTGTAATATCAGGCTAGTACGTGCAACCATTTTTGGCCAGAAATACGAAAAAACAAGAAACGCCAACCTCAACTAAAATTTATTATTGGGAACAAAGTTTTGTTTAATTTGCTAAGTACACACAGTACGTGTAATTGCCACAATATCCTCTGAACTTTGGAGCCCAAGGTTTGTAGAAAATGGAGCATCATATCAGTGAGATATTGCCGTACGAAGCATTGCTATAGATGGCACCACCGCTCTGCTTCAACCACCGAGAAGCCTCCGAGCATCATGACTAAACTTTGAAATTTATATCCGAGTCAAGTTACAATTTCATGGTATAATCAGCTGACGAAGGACAGCTGTTCCTCAAAATAATCCGTATTCATAAATTGATATATATGCAGGAGCACGCATTTCATAACCCATTGTAAAGAGGTGGAAAATTATGATATCTCAAACATAGTTTTCAATTTCAATAACTCCGTAAACAACCGGCTAATCCTTAGGCTCTAATTTGTCAAACTTTAGACCATGTGCCAGCATATTGCAATGTCGCTCTACAGTGTCCAAAAATACACTGTTTGCAGCATCTATCGAAATGTGAATAAATGATACAGTAGCGAAATCAACAGTGAACTTGGCTAGTAACCAACATGTTGACAGTGGAATCAGAAAGATTCCAGCATAAGCGTTTTTTGAAATGACAAAATAATGCTCTCATAGAAAACAAAAAATGATGACACTTGGATTTGAGATTCGCAGCAATCATCTCCCAGATGGAAAAATAAATGCGAGATATTATTTTCAGTCTGTCAAAAATTACCACGCCAAATACAAAACAGAAAACTCAAAAAATTTAACATTTTACATCTGGGCTTATATATATATATATATTTTTTTTTTTAAAGAAGAAAACGTCGACCATCTCAACTTTCACTTCTTTTACATAAACTCTTATGAGTTGGTCATGCCTTAAATGTTATCAATAGGTCTGATTAAATAAAACCAATAACCCTCCCCCATGACAACAGTCATGTTTGGCTGGAGGCAGAAAATCATATTGGTACTGAATACCGGAACCATCTATGGTCGACATAAAAGTTGTAATATAGCAAAAAATTTAACTCGGCTATTTTTGTCAATTGAAGTTAATTTTTTGACTTCCAAGCCCCCTGTCGAAAAAAGTTAACAACTTAATGCAAAAAATAAAAACTTCTTAGAAAAATGGTATTTTCAGAGCAAGATGCGCAATGTTGTTGCAACAGTTTTAAGAAGCAAGTTTAAAAAAGAATCTTTCTAAATCGCGTTAAATGGGGAAAAAAAGATGAAATTTAAAACAGATGGAATTTTATTAGATTTTTGGTGGCACCTTGGACATCTGTAGCATTGGGTAAACTATTAAATGCAAAAAAAAAAATGATACTAAAAGTTACCACAATTTTATTTTTTTAAGTTTTCGGTTGCCGTAATTTGCCAAGTGGTTTGTTTATTTATTTTTCAAGTTACCTTTTGAAAAAAAAAATTGGCCTTAGTAATTTGACACTTTTTATGGCATGGCTACACATTTACATAAAAATCTGGGAAAACATTCCCTAGTTGGAAATCGTATCCTATGGATGATAAATGCCATAGATTGGCATCCACATTGCATTCACAACAATGATTTACACCATCGAAGGATTCTCTCCAGTGGCTAGGGTTTGGACGTTTTAGGGCGCAAGGTCAGCAACTCATCAGTGGCAGATTTAAAACAAAACTACACGGTCATTGGCTTAATGGACTGTAAAAGAACCGCAAATGGTTGCCAATCTCGCCTCAGAACCATTCGGCACGTAGTTCAGAAAACTAGATTCGTCCTAAAATTTCAAATGCTGGCATAGCCCAACATCGCACCTTTGAGGCGTAGCGCAAAGCTGACAAACATTTCCAGACCCCGCCATCGCGATCTTCCACAGTACGAGCGCGACTTATCCACTGCATCTAGGCGGGCTATAATAAACAAGAAAAAATAGGTCGGCCATGTGGTGCAGCGCCCAGCCAGTCAAATACCACGACAAAACAAAGTCACGTGATTCAGTAAAGACGATGCGGTTTAAACGGCACGTTTCACATTTAGCTATATTAAACACGTACTCACGAATTTGTGCAGCATACAGTACGTAGGCAGGTAGCACCCAGGGTCTGTTGTTCCGAAGCAATAACGGATCGGTGGAAAACTTGGGATTCAAGGATCCTATTCGGGGAATGGGTGGGGAAAATTCGTTTCGGAGACGATTCGATTTTTAAAATCTAGCACTGGCTACCTGACTTCCCACCATCACCATGCAGCATGGCCCCACCGTGATTAGGCTTAAACGCCCTCCCAGCAGCAGCATACATGTACCTCGGGTGCTCAGGAGTCGAATTTCTGCGGCGAATCCGGCAATTCGGGGCCCCTGACCTGGTAAAGTGGCATCTTTAGCTCCCGGTGGCCTAGTCAGCGATGGCAACCTTGTGTTACTTTCTTGCTTCTAGGAAGGCGGCAAAAAGTGGCGGCTTCCCTGCCAGGCACGACCGCATTTCTAACCGCAAATTTCCCCCTCCTCACATGTCCCGAAAAAAAGGCCGGTCGGACGTCCAGAAGGCGCTAAACGGCTCGTGGGGCTCGCGGTTCACCGAGTGTCACCCCAGCGGTCTCGGAGACGCCGAAACGGTCGAAAAACGAGCAAATTGGAGCGTTATCAAAGCGTCACGGCCATCGAAACGTTAACGCAAGCGCCTGGATGCATTGTGCCCTCACGGCAGTTTCGCGGGGCGCCTGGACGCGAATAAAACACCGAAATTTGGAGGGCAACGTGGCGCCTCCGACCGGCTGATTAACTGCCGTGCGTTTCCAGCATAAATTACGAGAAAAACGTTCGGTTTCTTACCATTAAATTAATAATTTGCCGAGGCCTATATGGAATTCCGATCACCGACTTCACCGAACATCCGGGACATCGCAACTCCATTTATCAGCGAGCATGCGCAGTGGGAGACGGCAACGGCGCTCCGTGCTCCAACCCTGCAACGCGTGCCGTCCGTTTATGGACTGCCCTCGTAAGACCTTTTTTTCCAGATTCCGGTGAAAACTCGATAAATGACAGTTTTACTAGGAAAAATGAATATGCAGATTGTAGCATTGCGTTAAAATTTTGACATCGCCTTCTCGATTATGATCGTTTCTAGAATGCTCGAGAAATAAGAATGCCGAGCTGGCCCGCTTTTCAACTTGAAAAACATGCAACTTCGATCGGCCTTGAAACCGTGGCCAACGTGAGGCGCTCACTTGCCTCAATGGCAGATGTCTATCAGCTGTTTGAAAATGTATAGAAGGATTTTCGCCACGTATTTGAATAATTTCGCTCGTTTTTCTGTGAGATGGAGGCCCGAGTTCCAGGCTTCAGCGAATTCAATTTGGAATCGGGAATGGTCGACTCTTTCTGGCAAAGATGTGTCGAGAAATGGAAGCGTAGTGTCATCGGCAGGTCACCACAAGGTTGATGTTGCCAAAGCTATCGAGTCACTGGGAGACAAATTCAAGGATTCCCTGGATTTGTTGGACGATGCGGTACATTTTTTTAGTAATTTTTCAGTTTTGATTTACGATAAATGCAGTTGTAGAGAAACGTATTCGATCCGACCCGACCCCCATATACTGTATATTCCTTATATATGTAGTTGCATATGACGTGTAAACATACGCCCAACTCTATAACGAATTTATCAATTGCGCCATGAATTACGCGTGAGAATTAGATTATTTTTTAAATATTTTCAGAAAACATCTTTGGGAACGGTATATTTCAGCGATGACATGAACGACGCTGAACGGTCGGTGGAGGAAACGCTGTTGGATTTTCAGCGACTTTTGGATCAAATCGATGCAGAACAACGAGCGCCTTTGGGTCGCAGTATGAACCCAAAAATGGAAGAGCTGAAAATGCAATTACACGTGCTGAAGGAGACTGCAAAAACATTGAAAATGAAAAAATATTAAACACTGCGCAGCATCAAGATCTCACTTCAACCAGTCAATTCATGTTAGATGTGCATGTTTGGAATTAATTATTGTATAGGTGTCCATATTTTTGCTTGTTAAATTTTGTATTGTTGTATAAATATGCTTCTGTATACATTAAAATTTTAAAGTTTATTATCTCAAAGGAGTCGATCTTGTTATCAAGTACAGTATTATAGGAAAAAATCAAGAAATATAATAATAAGCATATGCATGTAAGTGAAGAGGAATATTTTTCTCTAATTAATGCCCAATCATGCATGTTTAAATAAGTTAGATTTAACAGCGTGAGCACGGGTGTATCACTGTGGGTGTACTTTGTGATACTGGCATGATAGCCAACCAACCATGTGAAATGACAATGTTTCGCAATGTTTGCAAACATATATTTGAAAAAACCGCCAATATCTTGCATGGAATTCGGCAACGATGTGAATGTGCATTACCGAAATCACCCATTCCCTGCTAGCCAAGTTCGCCTCGAATTGCACGTTACCCTAGAAATGCCGATAACGGTCAAAGTTAACAGACGTCAAATTCTAGTCCTTTAGTTTAATTATTGTTGTGTTGACGCATTTCATTCGTATTATTAAATAAAAATATAATAAGTCAAATTCCAAAGAGCTTTAAAAGTCTTACCGCGCGCGCAATCAAATGACCCTTGCAAAATGACAGACCATGTGCCATGTGATGGTAGCCGAACATTTCCCGCGTGTATTTCGACTTCGAAATTCGAACGTTGTTTTTTTACCTTACCTTCCGACTTCGAATCGCTTATGCATTTAAATGATATGCTGGATAATAGATCGAACCATTAAATGCCACGAGTAAATAATTACAGAGTCAGGCCAGGCCAATCTTCCTTGAAGAAAAAAAGGACTTTGTCACCAGCTGCGTACGTACATGTAAAAACCAGACTGAATATACGGTTCGGGAAAAGCATGCAACATCAGAGTTCAAGCGGTGATCGACCTTTCTGTTTGTGCTTTGAAATTTTAGGAAAGAACATGACCAGCAACCGAAGAAAACACCAAAGCGCTCACGCGTTGAGCAAGAAAGTCCTCGGTCTGGACCAGTTGCAGACTCGACATCTCCTGAGAATAATTCACCAACCAGTCGAGCTACTATTAACAGAAGACCTGATAACAGAAGAAAAAGACTTCAACCAGGTATTGTATGGTGCACATTCTTTAGGGGCATGGACAAAAAGGCAAGAGATTTGAGGAGTTAGCTAGTTTAATAGGCCTGAGCTCGACGTGTGTCCTGAATGCGAGATAGAAATTATCCTCCCACATAATGCGCACTGAGCTTCTGGATCGAGCTGAAATTGCTTTTATTGCAATCGTAATCTTTTTTCAGGTCGCCATATTCTCCATGAGATACGCAAGTATCAAAAGACCGCAGACGTGTTGCTACCCAAATTGCCTTTTGCTCGGCTTGTAAGGGAGGTGTGCTGCGACATGTCGAATGTGCCAATGCGCTGGCAGGCAGCAGCTCTAATGGCGCTCCAGGAAGCTGCTGAAGCTGTCTTGGTACAACTTCTGGACGACAGCAACTTGTGTGCCATACACGCCAACAGAGTCACCATCATGCCTAAAGACATTCACCTTGCCAGAAGAATAGGAGGAAGGATCTAATGTAGTTATCACGTTAATTATTTTGTTCACTTATACAACCTCTTTTTTAGAATTGCATTTCTACAACAAATTATGCCAATTAATGCTTGTAAGGTATCCGGCGCTAATGCATGCACTTAAAATCCAATTCAAACGTTTGACAATGGCCTATGGACCCTTTCAGAATTGGAGCCTCGCCCATCTTCTTAGAATAACATTTCTAACAATAGCAGTGCATTTGTTGCAGTCTAACGTTATGATCGATCAATCAATTTAGTTGGTCAACAGAATTTGGCCAGTCAATGTAATAATTGGCAAATTCTAAATTCAAAATTTGCCAAATATTACTCATTTTAAATTGTCTTATTGTAGAATAGATCTTCCCCTTAACCCTCAATCCAGAGTGACAAAATTGCTGATGCAAGAGGGATGAATTTATAAGTTTCTTAAGGCATTTTTTGTATAAAATATATTGGTGTAAATAAATTATTTTTAAAGTTTCTTACCTTTGCGATTATGCTGGTCCAATACAAATGCCTGCACGTATCAAGCGTTAACATTTGTCTGGATTTATATGCTGCTGGACCAAATTGAATTATCTCTCATTATCATGTAAAACTAAAATAATTACATGTAAGAAGTTTTTGAAAGTGTTACAACTTTAAAAGAACAGAACACTTGAATATTAAACTACATGTCAGCCACTCAACATTTAATTTTAAGAAAAATGCAGAAAATGCAAAACTTCAATATCTCATAATTAATGAGAATTCAATCGAAATGACTGCAAAAATCTATTTAATAGATGAATAAAACACTTGATTTTATAAAGTTTTCATAACCAGCAATTGGGCTTCAACAAAAAATTAAAATAGCACTTGAAAATTTTTTACGAGAGGATGCATGCTGTAGAACTGGCTGCCCCGTGAATTCTTTACTATGACAAAAATTTAACTACATGTACATAGAAGTGAACAAGAAGAAAGCTTATTTCAAAGTTATTTTGGATTTTTTTTGATTACACATACTAGAATATTTGCCTTCAATTTATACTTCAAAAACTTGTCTGCCCTCCCCCTCCCCAAAAAAATCCAAAACAATCACGTGCGTAAAATGTTACCAAACTATGCTTGTTTTAAATGTGAGGTTTATTCAAACTAAACCCTGGCGCGAGTCTGCATTGAATGCTCAAGTGGTGCAAATATAAGACTACGACTCTCGTACAAGGGTAATTACCGATTGATTCATTATGCAGGCCATGAAAAATGTCTATAAAAGAATGGAGTGGAATAATATCTTCGGTGGACTAGAGTTATGTGCAATGGGACTAAACAGGAGGAGATGATAATGACGAATGCTTCCAACTTGCATTAAGAACTGGGAAATCAAAAGCGAAATAGTATGGAATAAGTTATAAAAGGCGAATTCTTTCCTCTTAAATTCAAGAAAGAGAAAAATGAAATGAAAGATTAAAATAGGCTTCGAATTATAAATTTTCTGCTGTGATATAAGGATTTTAGCGGGATGCTCAGTACTGGTGGGGTTCAAAAGCTTAAAAACTAAATTGGTATGGCTACTTAGAGGCATACCAATGGTTATACACTGTATAAGAAATAACCATGTACATATAAATGTACAGTATGGTTATTATTTTTCAATGTTACAAATATTTTCATATGCATATTTTGAAAGAGTAATAAATTATCGATTCACTTAAATTATGTTTTTACTTTTAACATTTCTATGATTTGTAGGTACAATATATTTTTAGAAATGTAGTTATTTAGAAAGGGTTAATTTGGATTGAGTTCGTGGTCGTAGGAATTTTTTTTTCTTAATGAAATAAGAATTAAGGGATTAACGAATAAAAAGCAACTGGTAAAAGTCAGAACAATAATGAAAGAATGATGTACATATACAACCAGCTCTATTTCTTTGCAACTTCGCCCAAGAAGTAACGAGTTTGCTTTCTGTCTCCAATACTTTACCAATGCATGCAAATTGTAAACAATGAATGTGCAGGGACACAATTTGCCATTTGTCAGATAAAAATAAAAGAAAAAAAAAGCTTTGATAAACGTTTGTCCGCAGTTTTGAATTAACAGGATACCCCAGACCTGGAGAAGTCAGGGAAGAATAGCTTATTTTGAAATGAATGCTTCTACATGGTTAGCTCAGGGCCCATTTTCCAAGTAGAAACTTGCAAAACTTTCCACGTTTTTCAAGTACAAATTTGCAAAATATTCCACGTTTTTCGCGTACAAATCTGCAAAATGGTCCACGTTTTGCAAGGACAAAATTGCAAAATTTCTAACGTTTTCCGAGGACAGATTTGCAAAATTCCCCAGGTTTGTCGAGTACAATTTTGCAAAAATCTTTCACGTTTTCCGAGGTTAAATTTGCAAGCTTTTTACGTTTTTCCGAGTACAAAATGGCAAAATTTCCCTCTTAATTGTCAAATTTATTTACATTTTTCTTTGTATGTTAATTTTCAAAATTGTTATTATGTAGTAAATTTTGCAAAATATTGTCCTGTGTAGGCTGTGTCGATTTTGCAAAATGTCAATTTTTGACATTGTCATTGGTCAGGGATATTGTTTTAAAACCTGGAAAAGTCAGGGATTCTCAGATTTCTGGAATCACTTTCAAAATATTTCTAAAATGATGATCATGGAAACGAAACTTTGAAAGGGTGTTACTTATTAAACATCCATTTTTCGAGGGATTGAACTAATCTTTACATTTCCTGGCCTAATTTTCATATTTTGTGATGCGAGGGAAAAAACCGAGCAATTTTCAAATTCCAACAGCATAGGACATATAGTCAATCAAACAGTTTCCATAACACAGCTTCTTGGCATAAATCACAATTTATGTTAATTGTGGTCTCTCCTATAAAATATTTGTTACTAGAAATTGGTCAAAACCACTTTCCATTTCTGTAGAAAGCTAAATTCCAGTGTTTTTTAATTTAGCATACTTGGTGAGATATAAACGTTTATGCATTAGTGCAAAATTACCGACTGTTCAACTACATTAAAAAATATCGGACTAGAAAATGTAATGCTTGTGCTAAAATTGGTGGATAATCACGTAAATATTTACTGAGAGACTTGGCAAACTGTTTCTAATTGATAAAGTAGAATGGCTCAAACAGTTGCTTGGCTTTAAACGAGTAGCCCTCAAGATAAGACCTGAGTTATCAGTGGCAACGCCAAAACAAGCATTCAGCGTGTTATGGAAATTCCTTATGAAAATTTGCTGAAAAGTACCAAGCGAGTAAAACGGGGAATTTTCAGTTCCTGAAATTTATGAGGTTTTAAGGCTGGGTAAAGCGAATGTCCGATGCTCTAATATAGCATCTGTTCTTCAACCGTATACAAAATAAGTTATGTTAAAAAGAACTGGAGGAGAAGTGACGTGGCGCATTGGTCAATGGAGCCTATACATGTTATGAGGCATGTAACCATGAGCGGAGATATAAACTTCCCGTTTAGCAAGTGTGTTGGTCACCAAAACGACCATCGGGAAGCTCCTCTCAGATCATTCTAGATTTCCGCTTTTTTGCAAAATCCTGAGCAGGTTTGTCCCACACCCTCTTCTCCAAAGAAGTTAAAATCGCGTTTTCTGAAACGGGACAAAATACGATTATATTAGGTTGTTCATGTATAGATTACACTATAATCTACTTTTACATTTTAAAAATTTGTACACATTCTAGTTGGCTTTCAAGTGCTCCTTATTTAAACAGGGTACCCCAAGACCTGGAAAAGTCAGGGAACTTGGAAATGTCTGGAAAAGTCAAGGAAATTCAACATAGTCATGTTGTCAAGATCCAAAAATAATGATTCTACGTAATTAGCTCAGGGCCCATTTGCAAATTTTCTCAGTACAAATTTGCCAAATTTGCAAGTTTTCCGAGGACAAATGTGCAAAATTTGACACGTTTTCCGAGAACAAATTTGCAAAAATTTTAACTCTTTGAAATACAAATTTGCAAGATTTCCAACCTTTTCCAAGCACAAATCGTCAACATTTTCAGAGTAGGCCTACAAATTTTCAAAAATTTGTAAAGCTAATTTTTTAATTCTTCTATGTTAATTAGTACACTTTGCAAAATATCGTCCTGTGTGAATTGTCAGGGACATTTTTTAAAACATGGAAAAGTCAGGGAAGTTGAAAATCAAATTTCTGAGTGAAACTTGTTAAACATTATTTGCCATTTTGCTTAACGTAATGTCTCTAAACTTCGCAGTTTGTATGATTTTTTTTCAATATTTGCACATTTCTGTAAAAACACTATGAGGAAAGTTTACCCAGCAGAAAATTTTCTGTATTCCTTTACAAATTAAGTTACAAAAATGTTTTTGACCAAAATAAAAAAAACGAAATATTATTTTATATCAAACTTTTAATTTTGCAAGTATCGACAGTGACCACGCCATTTTTGAAAGGGAAATGTCAAAAATGAAGAGTGAATCTTTCTGAATATTTACCAGCTTAGTAAAAAGTAAATGCTTTAGTAAATGATATTTGATACTTGCAATTTTGCACAAAAAAAAAATTAATTCTTCTTCAATGGCTGACGAGCTATCACTGCCTATGTGGGCTTTATGGCTTCAGCTCCCCCCCCCCATGTATGTAACCTTGAACCATCATGTTATTTATCTAGTTTTCTTGGAGTGTAAAATAAAATTCAGGACGCTTTAAGCTTTAGCATCTTAGAATTTCTCACCTTTATATCTGGAACGCATGAGAATCAGTTCGGTGGCTTTTAAACCAGAGATTTCCGAAGCTGCCAAATGACTGCTCACACCTGGCACAGAGTTCAAGGAAAGGTAAGCTTCTCCGGCAAAATCGTTGCTCATCATGATATCGTGGTCCATGACCGTGAAGAGAACCATGGCACAGTCCTCCTTACACTGATCCAAAGATACAGAACTACAAAAATAAAAAATTAATGAACTGCCGTGGGCCAAGCCTCCACAAACCAGAGCGGAAATCAGGAGCCAGAGGACTACATTTCTAGTTTATGTCAATTAAGTTCACCTCTGCACTACTGGTTCTATTACATTACTGGTGGTTTTTCTTCAGTATTCATAAGACATGATTATTGCATATTTACTCACTATTCGAAGCATTCATCAAAAAGCGGGTGAAGCGTCTTTTTTTGAACTTTTGTTTGCTGGTGAGGATAATCGGGAAAAATGTGTTGCGGCTGAAGTTCGATAATTACAAAAGGGTCGCTAAAACCTGCATCACAGAATCAAAATAACAATGATGAACCTTTTTAAGGCAAAATGGACTACTGGAAAATCCGCAACTTAATCAATTGTACCATTGGGATCAAGCGCGATAATGTCCCTTGCATGAAGAACCTCGATAAATAAACAATCGTGATGAAAGTACACCTTAACATTGAGCGATCCAAAATCGCGATTTTCCATTTTGTTCTGTAAAATGCAAAAGAATGATGAACAAATTCGCATAATTCATTTCAACAAAGCCGCATATATCAGTAATCACCTGATCTTCCAGTTTTTCAAGGAAGTAACGGGTGATAAGTGCGGTCGTATCACTTCGATGCAAAGAGAGCATATTTTCGAAATCCTAAAATCATGGAAGATATGCTCTTTTAATAACAAAGATTTAGCGCATTCTAAGAAGTGTGTTATATTTTTTGAAAAACTCTTTAAATTCACAAATCCCAACCTACTAATTGTCCTGCTATAAATTTTCAACCAAATAGCATTTTTGAAAAATCGCAAGAACCACGCGAGGTCATTAAAATTACCTGATATGCTTTACTGTGAATTTGATTCATGGTCAGACCCTTTTGCTCGGCGTGAAAAAATTCAATTAAAATGATGCAAGCGTCATGGATCCGGTTGAAGAAAACGGGTTGTTTCTCCTTGAAAAGCCAAACATGTATTCAAAGAATAAGCCAAAGTTACCAATTGATGCAATACAAATACATGTATGTGCGATAACTTACTCCAATTCCACTCGCAGCTTGTACCCGCATTTCCTCCAAGACCACGTGCCAGATAACGTCCAAGATGCGCTCGAAGTTCATCCGCAAGAGGTTGCGATTCAGAGTCGTCAAATTGTTGTCCAAGTACTCCATCAGAGGCACGATGGCCTGTTGATTAGGAATGAGAAATTTCAGATACATTACGTAATTGGGTAAATCCCAGATCGTTGTTACCTACATCGTCGACCGGAAGGCCATCTGGTGCCCAAGCCAAGTGGAAAACGTGCTTTTTCAAGTCTGGTCTCATCTGAATTACCAGTTATATATTTCAGTGAATGATCAAAACCAAAATACAACGATGATCGAAAGCAATTACCTTCTCCCCTACTCTCCGGACGACAGTAGCAATTTTATTGGCCACGTCATCCTCGGCGCTTCTCAGCATGTTGGTGAGGGAATTCCTGCATTGCAGGGAATAAGGTTCACCCTCAGCTTTTTCCACTGCTTTCAGGACATCCTGGAAGCCGAGTTCCTCTGGAAGGGCTTTCAGGGATTTGCGGACGTGTTCAATGTTGTTGATGGTCAAGCAGAGCTAAAGCAGAAAAAAACTTGGCAAAATCAGATCAAGAATATTCACGATGGAAGGCGTAAGAGCAAATTTGATAATTTGTTTTTACTATTCTGAATTGCCTCAAAATATGTTTTCCCAGAGGAATAAACTGCATCTTTGGATTTTTACACAATTAAAAAAAGTAATGTGACATTTGGGTTCTCACCTGCTCTGTAACATCAAATTGGCCTTCGTCATCATAATACCCAACTTCGAGCAACTTCTGATGGATTAAGTCGGCGTAATAAACTGCTCCATTACAAATATCCTAGAAACCATAAATGCACATTCTTATCTGTTCAAACATTACACCCATGAACCCTATTGAGCCATAGATAAATTCTTACGTCCAAGATCTTGAATACAAAAGTGTAGGCCGTCACGAGATCTGACCAAGCCAACTGCTTCCAAAAGTCTTTGATTTGGTAGAAGCAAGCAGTCGTGTCTACCGCAGACGTGCTCAACTTGACCCCCACATCCACTTGATTTGCCTAATTGTACAAAAAAAATCAGAAGGCTGAGACCTGCACTGATATGGAATTCAAAATCCTAGTCGGAATACTTGCCCTATCCAATTCAACGGCTTTGCGGATCCTCAGCATTGCCTTGAAGCGGGCGATAGACAACCAGCGCAGAAGAGCACCGGAAAACCACTCGTGGAAAGTGGCCAATGCTAGAGAGCGTCGATCACTGATTGAAGTAAAAATACACAATGATACTTCACCATGCTATAGTTTGCCCATTACAAATTATGAAATTTCACTAGAACAATCTCTTATTTTAACGGAGGACTATTTGTAAAAAACGGAAAATTTTACGAGTTAAATATTGAGTATGTAAATTATGGCCCATTCGCATATACTCTTCAACGACACAAAGAACCTCAAATCATGGATCAACTTATAGTCAACATAAAAAAATTAAACGCTGCTCATGAAATGTAATTCAACCACGTGGCCACCCCCTCAAATCTTACAAGATAAGAGTTTAAAATAATATCAAACAGCTGAAAATTAGCAGATTCAATACTTACTTTGCGGGCAAACTATCCTTAAATTTTGAAAACTCCTGTAGGGTTAAGTATAGTTCGAACATGGATGTCCCCATAGCAAAATCTTCAGCTAACGGATCCCCACTGATATCAGCATTTTCCCTTATCTGGGCACAAAGTCTCTCAACTGCTGGCTTCACATCATCTTCGACCTTTTGTTTTTTAGACAAAATTAATTTAAAAAAGTTCAAGGCAGCATTTATGTTGTTATGTTTGAAAAGTAAGGAACAGGCATGCAAATATTAGTAAATGATGAAAGCATTTCACAAAATCATGCACAATTGTGCTTAATACGGTTAGTACAACAGACCTTCCACATCCAATCCTTCTTCAACTGGTTAAACAGCTAAGCCACAATTGTTAACGTGAAGAGAAATGAGTTAATATTAGCAAAAGAAGGGTTAAAACAAAGCATTAGTATAAAGGAAAATGTGTTAATATGTAGCATGCAAATTCAGCAGCGGAGGAATTACATAGTACTTTTTATGGTAATTTTCTCTTTTTTTAAATACGATATATATATATATATTTACATAATACATTTCCCCAAAACAATGAAAAGAAAATCATATTTCGTTAATCAGTCAAAAAATACTTCGACATTTATTGTAACGCCAAAACTACCCAACACATGCATTTATCTAAAAAGTATTACAAAGAGAAATTTCAATGTGATTTGCAGCACCTCAATGAGTGTAAACTAGCTTCAAATAGAATTATGCACATGCATAGATTTCATCAAAAGTTGTTTAATCGTTAAGTTGGGTTTAGAAATGTCCAAAAATTTATCGTTGATTCATAAAAAAATAAATTGCCCTCATATACTGTGTAACCATAATTTCATATTTACTTCATAAGAATATTTCGGTAAAATAAGGCCAAGTTATTTAACAGGTTATTTCCAAAACTGCAATTACCACCGTCACCAAACTGATCAACGTTGTCGAAAAAAGGTTAAAAAACGAAGTCACAAAGGTTATCAAAGGTAAGCTTACCATTTTGTCAAGGTGCTTATAAGCCACTACAAAATAACCCACATTCACAGTTCTGAAATAAGCATCGACACATTCTAAAAGTTGCGCCTAGGCAGAAAACTCGAACCCACATTTGAAAAGGAGATTTATGAACAGAGGTTTAATGAGAACTAACTCACGTTTTATAAAGTTTGTTCGTGTAGGCTAGGGTACGGTGGAGATCAATGTTCATAACATTGATCAGATCGATGAAACTATGCAACACGCTGTCATCTGTCTGAAAAAAAATCCATAGAGTTCAATTGACGAATTTGTACAATGAAAAATTAGGCGAAGTTCACATTTACCTTAATTTGCGGCCTGGTTAAAGCGTACATGGTTTCATACCACTCAACCGTTCCTTTCTTATATAAAAACAGAAATATCAAGAATAACAGTGAAGGGATCATTTAAGTCATAGATTTCATTGATTATTTGTTATTACCTTAACTGCACTGACAATCTCTAAATTCAATTCCTTGTGAAATGGACAACATCGCCAGAAAGCCTGCATTCCACTGATTAACGCCAAGCATCTGCCCAAAAATACAATTTCCGAATTATCATGTTATGAATAAAAATTACTTTTTTACGCGAAATTCCAGAATGCGTTTCACCAAAATTTTTCCATCTATATTTATCTCTTTATAACTAATCATTTTTTTAAACGAACGAATTTTCAAGTCTGAGAGGAGTAGCGGACGACACCAATCTACATTGGGAAAAATAGCTTGCAAGTAAGTAGTATTTCTTACATCAGGATTTGCTTCTGAAGTACAGGTATACTATATATTTTTTCTATGAAATAATGTAAATAGATAAAGAACAACACATTGTTGCACTATTTACTTTTCCAAAAGATTCTTTAAAAATGCTTTGGCCCCTGATCATGGCAATCACTGCTAGCTTAGGTGCAACAACATGCTGCTTATGCTCTCATTATAAACTAAAACTGTTAGGTTGAAATTAAAAAAATGCCCTTAAAATGGGTTTGTACAAATGAAAATGTGATTATAGAATGCATCCAAATGTTTGATAACATCCGATGAACTCAGAAGAAGTTAAAGAAGGCGGGAAAAACAGACTTTTAGGCCAGTCTTATACCAATCTTTGATACAGGGTGTTACAACCTCATCATGGTTATAAACTCCCCAAATAAATTCACAGATTAATAATATTGATACAATAAACATAATGACAAGATAATCCAAGTAACATATCCAACAAATGTACCTGAGCAGATAATCCAACTTGTAATAAGCTGCTTTGTTGATTGGTGGAAAAAGATCCCGTTGTTTCCTCAGCAAAGCAAGAAGATAATCCACAAATTGGATGAACGATTCAGCGAGAGACTGTTCCTGAAAAATAAAAATGGAAAATTTCTAAGTTTTAATAAAAAAAGTTTAATTTTATGGTGCGTTCACGCCGAGGAAACTTAAACCATGCAGAAACAGTCTCGTGAACCTGCAATCAAGTTTCGTAAATTAAATTGCAAGAAAGCTTCCCGAAACATTGTTTATGGTTACTGTTTCCATGGAGTGGATTTAATTTAGAGTCTTATATTTTTGTATTAATCAAAGAAAGAATAATAAAAATAAAAAACACATGAACAGACATGTCATTTTATCACCGTAAGTATAAAACACATCAATGTTATGATAAATTCCGTACATGGTAATTTATTAAACGTTTAGCAGAGGCATCCATCTATACTTTTAAAATCGTTCTCATGGAATATGCCAAGTCATGGTCACCACGGTTAAGCTCTTCCCTACCCGCCCACAAACTTTTACCCGGATTATCTGATACATGTAGTTATTTCCGAATATAGTAAACAGTTGTGTACATGCCTCATCTCTGGTGAGAGAATCGCTATGCCAAGCGTGGTTCAAATTTTGCAGCAATTGGTACAGCCAAGAATAGTCGATCGAATGCTCCATGTGCTTGTGGCTGTAGGCCCGCCAGGCACTGGGAAAATAACAACAACGAGCCAATTGGAACGATTTCAAGAGTCGATAAATTTTGGACGGGGAGAAACATTACATTTGGTTTTACCAAACGCATTGCTGCAGTTCCGACAAATCTCCTTGCACGGCGTGTTGATGCACGATGGTGTTGGCCAGCAAGCCGAGGTCGCCTTTCCATTGGTAAGTCTGATCCTGCAAAGACGAGAGAAGGAATCACTCGTCAATCAAGAAGTCAAATTTCTCCAGGGAGTTGGAAACTCATGACAACATCTTTATACATCAAAAGAAACTTGGAACAAAGCAGCAATAGAATAACCACCAATTGCTCATCTCATCTAGACTGCCGTGTTATTCTGGACACGTTCGAATCAAAGGCCATATAAAACAACGTTTTCAATGGCGACTTTAAAAAATATGTATATACAGGCAAATTTTGAAATAAAAATCGAAGCTTTCTTATCTGGTTCCAAACCTGTATCCTTCATACTTATGGTACTTCATGTAAGTTTGGATGGAACTAGGAAAAAAAAGTTGACATCCTCCAACATGATTTTCTATTACAGGCTGTTACTTACTGTATAACGAGCGAATCATACGTTTTGTTTTGCAAAACGCAGAACAAGCGTAACACTCGCAATGGTTTTTTTTATATAAAAAATAGGAAAATAAAGGAAAAAGTCTATGGTCAGTGCCGTCCATGGGGAAATGCTGATCCTCGGGGGAAAATGTCATGGAAACATTGAGCAATGAAAGAGACCACCAACTCACTCCTAATTTGGCCATTTCGTGCTCGATGAAATAGTGCAGCATTTGTTCGTGTTCTCGAACCTCCCACCAATGCTCCAGCCCGGGGGCGTCTCGATCCCTCGTGGTCAAGCTCAGCCGCAGCCGGATTTGGCCCTGGACTGTCGAGCGCTCTGACCGCCCTTGCAGTTCGAACCACCGATCGATCCCAGTCGATGGAATATCCTTCATTCGGAAAACGAGATTATTACAACTGCTCGAGCTTACAAACAGCCCCTCCATCACACCAAATAACATTAAGGCTGTCATACATTCAAGGAGATAGTTACACAGCCCAAGAAATCATCCACGTTGTAGCTGCCGTGAGACCTGGCCGACTGCGCAATCTGCTTGAAGTACCTACGTTTTGGAGAAAGGACCAATGAGGAAAACGACAGAATATTTCAAAACGATCATTTAACTGTTAAACTGAGATACTCAAAGCCTGAAAGCCCGAGAGCTATGCAAAATTTTATGAAGCCAACACTCGAGACAATTGTCGATGACAATGTCTTAACGTGCTAAAACAACCATTGTATATCAAACGTCATCTATTACTTCTATTTTGCTTTTCATTTGTCAACTAAAAACCAATCCAACAGAACAGAAACATAATAGTACGCAAAAATATTTAAAAATAAAGTTGTTCAATTTATTTATTTATAAGTAATGCGTAAGAAATTTGAAAATGTGAACTCCCCAATAACAAGTTATGTACCTTCATTATGCATGCATGTAAAATTGGTCAAAAGTATTTCATTTTAAACCTAATCTACGAGCTCGTTTATTCGATAATTAAATTATAAAGATCCTCATAAAACTTTGTTAAAACACACCTAAAGATAAATTCCATAAGAAAACTGATAAATTGGTAGGTCTGGAAGTGAATTGAAATTGTAGCGTTTTTATTATTCAAGATACATTGATGATTTAAATTAACGAAAAGATAATGCCATTTTGTGAGCACAAAACATCAGACTAATTTAAAATCAGATAGAAATCAAAAACGGTATGAGAAAAGAAAAAAAAAATGTGTAGTCCCCTACAAAATGCTTCCCAGCCGACAACATCTGCATTACTCACTCATAGTAAACGTGTGGGCTTTCCTGCATAGCTTTAGTGTGTTCACCACAGAAGCCCTTTCAAGGGGCGCCACATGTTTCTTTTTTTGGCATAACGTTTTTGAATATGATCTGATTTTAAATCTGTTTGGTGTTTTGAGCTCACGAAAGGGCACTTATCAATTCACTAATGGAAACCATCAATATACCGTGAATAATATAAACGTTACAATTCAATGCCCTTCAAGACAAATGTCAAGGTTAACAAAAAGGTACATTAGCAGGTGCCCCATAGCCTTCTCAATGCATTTTATGTGTTTAAACTTACTAAAATGCAATTTAAAAATATAAACAGCCTGCAAAGGACTTGTAATATACACGATATATTTTCTTTCATCTTCAGATTCTATTTTCTATTACAGTGCGTGTGGTTGCAGTAGTTGTCTCAAAAACGAACCAATAATGTTGATCACCGCAGCGTATTAACATCATTCTTTTAGGATTTTAGTTAAACATTTCGAGTTCTATTACCTGCCTAATCCTTTCCAGCTCTGCACTTGATTGAGTTGCCGCACCGCTTCCAGGACGGACGATTCGTCATCGTTATCCCTGTTTTAATTGGACGATACAATAAGAAGGCATTCGTTTAGTAGCTCAAAACCACTTTGCCCGATCGTTTCGAAGCTTATTGATTTCCAACTTAATGCTACTCATGTTAAAAGCTTTTTAAGAGGCTCAGGACCCCCCGAGGAAGGTAGTGCGTGGGTGGGAGGGGGAAAATCGGGCCCCTCACCGTCTTCGGTACACACTCGAGTGAAGCACCGTCCGGCACCTTGCCCCGACATTTTACCACGCTCCCGGGACACGTGTCCGAGGAGCGTCTAATCCAACTCAAGGACTTCCTCAACCTCTCAATCAAGTTCCTGGTGGCGCTATTGATTTAAGAATTCCATTTCCGGAGCCCGGGCATTTCAACCGATGGTCGGGGTTGGACGGCTGAGCGACTCACCATATATCCAAATGCAATCGATCCGAATTGATGTCATCGATGTCGCTGAAAAAGAAGAAGAATAAAAAACTGGTTTTACATTTATATAGGATACGCGATCTACCGTGCAATTCTGAACGAACCAGACAAACTGCAAACAACCCCTTGTTTTCTGGTTCGAAACGCGATCTCTGGAGTCTGGAGAGGGCAGAGAATGCTACCCAACTCTGCAAAATTCATCTGATTGCTTTCCACGCTTGGAGAGAAAAAAAAGTTTCGAGCGGGCACGAATAAAGACGGAAATGCACTTTCCACTATTTTCATTTTCAAGCACTATGACAAACTCTCAAAACCAACTATGCGCAAAGTTAAAAACGTTAAAAGTTGTCCTTGAAGTACGAGGGGTGTCCATTAAGTTTACTCAATTATTTTTTTTAATGTCTATATGGATTTTAATTAAATGAGTTGGAAAAATGATTCTCTCCTTCCTGAACATACAGTATTTCAACATTTAAAAAGATTTGTTTCTAAAATTGCACGTGCTTAAAATTCAAAGCAAAGATGGACTCAGAAGATAGTGGCTCAGAAACGGTCTACTGTTCGCTTTTTTTAAAAAAAAATTTGAAGGCATTTTAGGAGCAGAAATGTGTGACATGTTTAAGGTTCGAGTAATGTCCAAACGTTCGGTCTATGAGTGGATTGAAAAGTTTAGAAATGGACAGGCAAGTGTGAAAGATGCTCAGATAAGTGGACGTCCAGTGTTTGTCTGAAATGCTTTGGCTTTAACAATTTTTAAGCGAGGCATACACTCGCTTCCAGAACTATGGGGAAAAAAGGGGAAACGCGTTAATGATAGAACACTTTTGTAAACACATTATCCATTTATATACAATTTAAAAATTAAAGATACTTTAGCTACAGCCCCTAAAAGTGGGCAAACACTACCTTCACCGAAGCTAGCAGTGATTGCCCACTTTAAGGCGCCCCAAGTCCCTCTTTTTTACGTGCTATCTTAACGGTTGCCTTATTTACAAGTATTACTATTTTAAATAAACAAAAGAGAGAACGCCATTCATGGTTTCCATGGTTTCATGTTTTCTGCGATTCTCGCTGACTAACAGCGACTTTAATTGTTTCACGACGAGTTACTGCATACATGTATACCACTGATAAGCAACTCTGAGCATGTTCTATTTAAATACAGATTCAAATTAAGACTAAAAGATCATCGTGTCGACCACATTTTGCTTAATTAAAATTCCTCTTTGTGAAACCCACTCAACTCCAGTGATTCCTAAGGCGACTTCAAAGTCAAAACCACTTATGCTAACCATTACTGATGCGGTAAAATTCCAAACCAGAGACATGTAGGCAATTGCTATATTTTCGCAAAAGTTCAAATTCCTCCGCCTATTAAAAAATCAGCGAGGAAGGAATCTGAAATCGATCTGGGATGAAATCGGATGGATCAGTCCAGAAAACAAATTTTTCGGTGGTATTATAATACCGTTATCCAAGCCCTATCAGCCTATATCAACACTCATCGAAACAGTGACCCTGAGAAGATCGAGGCACTAACCTTGCTAGCGGTTTGGTGAAGTACTTTTATTTCAAATGATAAGAAAAAGTTAGTTATATCATGTTAGTGAAGTTTAGGAGATGTTTAAGGTTTCTTTAATAAAGGTTTCGCTATTCTAAAGTGGCACCAAATTTTGGCTTCGATTATAGTTGAAAGATAGTATATTTGAAGAAGGTTTTCATCTGTTAAAACAGGCATGTGTTAGGGGTACATTTATGTATTTCTTTCATTTGTATATGGGTACAGTGGAATAGGATGTGGATGCAAGATGTTTTTGCATAGAGGACACAAGTCGGACGTGTTTATTCTAATATAATATGGGGGGACATAAAATGAATAAGGGTCTAATTGGGTTTGTATGAGAAAGAATTTTAAAATGAATGGGGGATCAAAATTCACATAGGGTTTTCTTCGAAACAAACTCTGGAGTGACTTACAAGGTGAACTTCTCGTCCCAGACCGGATTGAGAGTGTGCGGCTTGACGCTGGTGGCGCAGATGTACCTCGCAGGAATGTCGTTGGAGAGGCTCTCCCTGTGCTCCTTCTTGGGCTCCTTGTCCTTGCGCTTGAAGCTCACTTTGAAGCTTGAGAGAAACAAGGCGACGGCTTGATAGGGGTGCCACAGATAGGAGGCGTCGTAACACTCAGACAGGTCCACAGCGGCCAAGGAGGACGACGATGCAGCAACGGCAGCAGCGGCGCATTTACTGGGATGCCAAGACAGGACAAAAGATGCGCAGCAGGCAGGCAGGCAGGCATTCGAGGGATTCCAAAAAACATGCACAACGTGTGAAAACAAACAAACAAAACGAACATGTAGCGAACGACCGAGAAAGCAACGGCGCACGGGGCATGCCAAGGTGGTGCCCTTTCAATAGCAAATAACAATGGCAATGGCAATAATGGGTAATGACAGTGATGGAAAGGGAAACACCCTCGTTCATTGTCAGAAAATGAGGCGACTGAAGACGTTCGGAGAGCATTCCTTCCGTTTTCTTTTGAATGCCAGATTGTACAACACTGCGAAATGCGATGGCATGACAAGAATGCAGGGTGAAAAGCTAGGCTAGAAAATGCCAGGATTGAAAAGATCATGAACGTCATTGATGGCGAGATTTATGGGGTAACTAACAGATTCTAAGGCCCCCGAAACACCAGTATTCCGTAGTGAATTCCCCCTCTTTTTCAAGCAATTGAAGTACTCTGACATAAGACGCTAATTCCGTAAGCCCATTACTGCATTTCAACTATGCGCATTAGCATTTTCGCATAAAATAACTCTCGCTCAATATAATTTACCTCGAGTGTTTCGGGAGAAATTGACTGTTCCAAAGACGGACGTTGGAAATCAGTTTTTGAGCATTTGGACACAATTAGCCAAACCTTACACCCTTCCTCACATTTAATGGTTTTACGGCCTAATTTACACGATTAACGTAATTATTCAGAAAATTCTATGAATATTTTAAATATTCTAGCATTCAAATTCTTCCACCGTAATAAATGTGGATTATCGTGGCGTAATTACCATGAGTTTAGCTAAAGTTACATGTACATGGGTGGGAGCACGTTAGGACACTTTAAAAGTATCCCTAAAGCTTGAGAATTACTGGCATAAAATTAATCCCTTCCCAAGGAACAAGAAGGGGTCATTTAAAAAGGAAGTCCTCCTGTAGGGGTAAGGAGGTCAAATTTTGTGGACTTCCTTTGTGAATGGCCCCAAAACTTCCCGTGAGAAAATATGCGCAGCAGACGTCGAAAGATAGGCAGAGTCTGCTTTATCAAAATGCATTTATCGCTATCACTCCTTTCAAACGGATTTCTATTTACTTAGCCAATTGGGCAGTTTTGTCCAACCCTGTGGGTATCTTTTACTACGTAAAGCGAGTGACACGTCGCCTATGCTACGATCATATCGCGTCGTGTCGTTGGGCGCTATTATGCTTAGCTGCCACCGTATCAAGTCAGGCGCTGCAGTCGTTTTTCTTTTACAACTTGGGAACATGAAAGGTGCTGACACATAATGACCGTACTGGTATTACGTATAGGCTAGGCCTAATGTGGTAAAGGCGATTCTAACCTAATAACCCCATCTCATAAATGTTGCATTTCGAGCACCTGGGTAAAAATTAGGGAAAATTGGCATCTTCTCCATACTGTGTATTCTCAAACACATTGACAGACAAATTTGAATATTCGATCAAACATTAGGGAAAAGTTCATGAAGGTCCCCCTGACATTATGTCAGGCGTAAATTCACGCATGCCTTACTCCGAAACTCAACGTACACTCAAGTAGTCATTATTCGTTTAGCCCACGCAGTTTAGCCAACTGTCAAACTCGATCGCCAAGCTTTTCAATAATTCAACATTTTTGGTTGGGATTTCCGAGTGGCAAATCCCATAAAACGACATAATCCCATCGCTCGACACGTCTGTTAATCCTAGATCAGAGTCCAGGTATATGGGCACTGCATTTGGTGAACTTAATGCGCTTAGCTGACATCCTGTTAGGGGCCGGGGACCCTCCTAAAGGCCATTCAACGCCCACCTGATGCCATGCTCTGGAAAATGGGATTTTCTGAGCAGCCAATAATTTAGTAGCCTCTGGTGAGCTGTCGATGTCCGAATTAATAAGATCTTCGATTGAGTTATTTTATTAAATTTTCTGAACCCCAAATGCGAATTTCGAAACGTTTCCGCGAAAATAGGACCGTTCATAAATAACGAATGATTGGGATAGGGAAGGAAACGTGCATTATTAACAGTCAATCAGGACGATGCTTTTTTTTACGATTTTCAACACGATCATGCTCCATTTCCAATCCAACGTGCTAAAAACCCCGCAACCGTCAAACGCACCCTCGGCAAATCTAGTTTACCGCATTCAATCATAATAAAAAAAGAAGATGCAACGAACAGCTGCATGCATGCTGCGGAGGTCAACATGCATGGACAGTGATCAACAGCGTATAGTCGGCACAGCCTTATTAACAACACCGAATAACAATCTTTCCATGAAGTAAAAAGGTCGCAGTCCTATACTACGTAAGCACATAACCATTTTGGGTCGTTCATTCCAAAAGTGAAGTTTCTCTCGAAAAGTACCATAGATGGCGCTAGCAATTTTAAACTCGCCACTTTCTATCGTGAAAATTTACTTGACCACAAGGAAAATTTGACCAGAAACATTTAAAATTCGCATAAAAATTGATGTGCTTTCCGATTTTGTGCTTTTTGAAATTTTTACAATTTAAAAATAATTCATAGAAACGATGTATCCTAAAAACCAATTTGTAAATTTTGAAGAATGTGGCGTTCTTTCCAACGTTTTGTTAAAATTTGAAGATAAATTTTCCTTCGCACCACCGATGGCGCTTACTTTCATCAAAGGTTTCATTTCTGATTTTGAGCTTTTTTTTTTCCAAATTTTAAGACTTTCAAATAAATCATAAAAACATTCATTCCTAAAAACCTATATGTGAATTTTGAAGATGCGGCGTGCTTTCCAATAAAAAATGTTAGGTTACAATTTGGAAATAAATTTTCTATCTCCCCGTAGGCAATGCACCACAGATGGCGCTGACTTCATTTCTGATTTTACGCTTTTTTTTTTCAAGAAGAACGTGCCGAATGCACCAACTCGGGAACGGCGTTCTCACCTGTGATGTTTCTTGAACTTGTTCTCTTCCTCCAAGTTGTCACCAGCCTTTAGCTCGACCGTGTCCAGACCGGAAAAGTTTGAATTGTGGGGCGAGGAACCCGGTTGGATTCCCAGCATGCAGAACGGGTCACTGAAACCTGCGAAAAGTAGGATTTTTCTCTCTCAGGCAGAGCAAGTTTTATTTACTCTCGTAGATGCACTTTGCTCAACTTCAGTCATATTCAATAAGCGTTTCCACAGCATGAGATCCGCGTTGCTGAACTACGAAAAATGGGATCAAATCGTAGGATGTCGTCTGGAGACGAGGCCTCATCTGCACTAGGTACAATTTGATTGTCAGCGGAAATTAACATTGGCACATTCGCTGATTAAATCAAGGTAGCGTGGTAATTGCGTTAGGACGGAAGAGGATCTCGAGTTCGCATAAAGCGAATAAATCCCAATCCATTTTGGAAACTGTGAGGTGCAAAGGAAACGCAGGTTGGTTAGGGATAACGAAACTTTCCCGAAGACCGATGAAAACTCGCAGAAATAAGGAAATTATCGTAGGGTGAAATAACTTAAGATGAATCGTGAGAAAAATGCATTTGCCGTTAATTAAACGTAATATACATTATCAAACAGGTGAAGAGATCCAGTAGTTTCTCCTCCTGCTCAAGTTTCGTTGAAATTAAGGTTTTGTTGGGGCCGGTTGCACCAACCAAGGTTAAAATCTAAGGTTTACTAACCTTGGGTTAAAATTTGACTCCAGGTTAACATTCGTGTAAGATGTTTGTGTTGAAATCTCCCCAGGGTTATTAAGCCCTGCTAAAACCAAAATGGAGGACGGGGAACTTTGGAAAGGAGCTAACTTTGACCAATGCTGCCAGATAGCGCATCCTGGCTTCTGTCTGTGTGACAGTAGGTTAACCCTAGGTTATTCTTAAACTCTGTTGATGCAACCGGCCCTTAGGCTGCGTTCACGTTGAACTTCTTTTCCAGTCGCTTGCCGCTGGAAAACTAACTATATACAAGGTGAGGCCTGCATACATGTAAGTCTGTTAAATCGGTACTATTGCAGCCAGGAGGCGGAACAAGACTTTACAGACTTATGCCTCACCTTGTAGTTGGTTTTCCAGTGGCAAGCGACTGGAAAAAAAGTCCAACGTGAACGAAGCCCTAGAGAAGAAGGTCCGTTTTCTGGTCAATATACAATGTTTCTTTTGGTGGGGAAACTTTTTAAAATTTTGTCAGGCAAACAAAAACATTCAATTTTACTGTACGTACATGTACATGTATTTCAATGACTAGGCGTGGTATAAGTTTTTTATGGACAGATTTTTTTCTTTCAAAAAGCAATATTTTAATGATAAAATCAACTTTTTTTTACTCCAATTGCAATAACTGTTAAAAGCTAGTTTTGTTTTCGCGAAACATAACTTCAAATCCATGTTAGTTTATCTATTTTTTAAATATATATTCTGTATAGTCTAGATGACAAAGTACATGTTATACAGTTTATTACATTCGTCGAAAATAACTCTGGTTTCCAAGCAGTAAATTTTAACTGTTAAATTTTTTTAAAATACTTTCCGAAGACACGATTGATTTTTATGCCAAAACAATCTTATTTAAATTCACGTTTATAGGGAAGTTTTCCTGCGCAGAATGAAACGTACAGAACAACTTCCGGAAGTTCTTCTGTTACCCCAACTCCAATGCTGGGGTCACATACTGTAATTTTATTGTGTGACCTTGAGCATCTTATATCTATCTATATACAGAGCCCCGTAGCGAAAGAACAAACATCTTCAGCTACAGGCTCCGTATGTTTTTAGTTGTTTTTGGCTGTTTGCTTCGTTGTTTGGCCTACTTTTCATATAAGGTGAGTTTTCTCATTTCTTTTAGTTTCCCCGGGCAAAGCCGGGCTTTATGGCTAGTAATGTATTGTATATACGAGCATTCTCAAGTAAGAAATTATTCTCTTTACTTACCATTGGGATCTTTGGCTTCCAGTCCTTGGGCTTCAATGACTGTCACGTTGAGCACCAGAATTGGGGGCTACGGTTGAGTGCGAGATTGATATAGTGCGCAATATTGACAGTTGAGAACCAGAATAGAGAAAAATATATTTCACCTGTTCTTTCTCGGCAATTTCCAGAAACCTTTCGTGCTCTTGGTCGCTGACCCCAAAGGCCTCTTGGGCGTAGCTGTAGAGATCTTCGACGAAGGGTGGTTGATCGGGCGGTCGCGATCCAATTTGGTTTCTGATGGTGTACAACACGGTGATGTACAATTGTTGCCACTTTATAGATAAAGAAACAAGAAAAAAGCGTTATTTCATAGATGTCATTCAGAATTTTAATGGCATGTCAGGACCTCTGTGCAGCAGTGCACTAACCCATAAATAAAGTTGCTTTTAACAGCTTTATTGTTATATAAGTGTCAACAAAGTCCAAAGCAGACATTTGGATGTTTTCCGACTTTACCAGTCAAGAAACCCAGTAAACATATATTTCTTTTGTTTGTTTGGTTTTTTTTTAAAAAAAAAAAGGAAAAAATACGATGTATGTAATTCAAATTAAACCAAGTATATCTAAAAATACGTTCGATACAAAATACGACTATTACTATTATTAAATATGATTATTTTTTCCAATTGGATTACATTTAATAAGAGTACACTTTTCCTTAAACAAAGTTGTTAAAAAAGTCTAAAACTACAAAACATATATTTGGATGTTTTTAAGACTTTACCAGTCAAGAAACCTAGTAAACGAATATTTCTGGTTTTTTTAAGTAAGAAATACGATAATATATGTATTTCAAATTAAACCAAGAACATGTCTAAAAACATGATCGATAAAAAGACGACTATTGTTCCATCCATTCAACTCATGGATGGAACAGGTTTCAATTTACCGTTGCAAGTTAAATTTCCGGCTATGGATTTTTTGGATTAATGTACAATCTCGAAAAACATGACAGGCTAATTCTCTTAGTTTAGGCCAAGGCGTGAAAAGCTATTTCTTAGCTGTCAGTGTCTTTACAAAGGCAGGCACCCTGGTTGTCGGGAACAAATGCAAATGAGCTTATTAATAATTCCACGAGGTTTTGGCAATGCGGTTGAATGACCGCCCCCAAGAAACTGGCATGGCGTCCCATCAACATTGAAACGGTCCATCGGAGGCACCACGCCCAAAACCACGAGTCATCGATTTTCCGCAAAAAGCAACCCAACCTATTCTCCGCGACAACGTCTTCCCTACAAATATGATGAATTAGAAATAGATTGCGAATACGAAGAATCAAAGGCCAGCAAACTGAATTTCTTGCATCGAAAATGGCAATTGGGGAGAGCTAAAGGAAAACCCACGCACAAAGAACTCTTCCTGGAACAAATTCAATTTGTTGGTGCAGATGCTTTATCACTGTCGATCTTCGATTCATTATACTTTTACCAACAAAGGAATAACCCTCCATGGCATATATGTAATGCGTTGTTGGATAATGCATAGTGTACAGTGCTGTTTCAATATCATACTCAGCCTGATAATGAGTATACGAAGTGCGGAGGAGCCAAGTTCGAAAATAATGTTTTGTTTCGTCTAAACACAATGGCTGAAAATAATTGCTAACGGAGATCATTCGTTCGTAATAATAACAACCATTTTTAGAGCCTGAATGCAATTTTACGAGGCAATTTCAACTCATCAACTCTAGCTGTCATAGTGCATGCTTGCGTGTTATTTAATAAAATCCAAAAATAGACAAACTTTTTTTGGGGGGGGGGGGGATATTTGTTACGAGCTCTAATAATAAAGATTACTTTTTATTGATCGAAATTAGAGACGTTGTCTTGCTTAACTGTTTCTAAAAAAATTACATCTTTTGCACACAAAAAAATCAGCAAAAAACATTTTCGGGTCGGATGCGCTGAGTGAGCCGAAATTCAATACTTAAAATATGTTTTAGTTTTAATTGCCATTATATTAAAAGTTGTTTTTAACATTCAAACATCGTTTTTTTTTAAAGAAAAAAATCTGTCCTTACAAATCTTATACTGCACTACGCCCAGTGATTGAAATGCACTAGTAGAATTGAATACTTTTTTGTAAAAAAACCTAAAAGCCGTAGATTGTACATTAGCGTCGTCCATGTATGGGCGACCCTAGTCGGTTATTTCGATTTTTTAAGTCTCAGGTTGCATTGTTTATTGCTGGAAATTCAAATGCCAACGTCTTTTAAGAAGAAATTTAATAAAGATGAACGTGGAATGAAAGATCGACAAAAAAAATACAAAAAAACTGAGCTTAATTTATGAACAGCCCGCGAACTCTATACTATGAAAACGGGAAATTACCCACCTCTTTTCGGGAAATTTCGTACTGCGGCGTTTCTATCCCGACCGAAGATTCTGAAGGCGGCGGAGCTTCCTTCTTGGCTTCTTCCTGCAGAAAACAGAAGAAAGCAAGAAAAACCAAACAGGAATTACGATAAGTTGATTACTGAAAGAAACCCGTAGTAATTAAGTAAAGGAATGATCGATATTGCGCTAAACTGCTGCACTAAACTTTGTTGTTTCAGCCGTATCTCAAGTTCGATAGTTCGGCAATTAATTTCTATCAAAATAAACCGTCGTAAGACGCCACGGAGGCCATCAACAATGCTAAGTTTCGAAAAAAAAAATACTCCTTCCACAGTATAAGTAACATACATATGTGATTTGAAAAAAAAAATTGCATGGAAATCTTCTGAAAACGCAGGTGAAAGAATGAGAGAAAATCGAAACTCTTTTCGTTTTGTTATCCATTTAGCGTTAGAATAAACGGGAGAAAAGGCGAAAAATATCGATAAGCACGTCGTTTTGTTTGGTCGCATCAGCATATTTCTGCTTAAGAAAACAGTTTTTCACAGTTCCTTACCCTTTCAACAACTACCCGAGGTATAGATACGGTCTAAAGTTCCCGTAATTGGAAAGTGCAAACAGCATGGCCAAAAGTCCGCGCTTAGGATTTTTGATTTCACGCCTCACGAACGGTGGAAATCATGCATAATTTAAGATAAGAAATAACATTTTATGACCAGAGGACCAAGATTTAAGCGAATCTGGTACACGCTGTTATCCGTATCCGCCACTATCTTCTGGCGACGCTGTTGGCGTTTCTATACTGCCCCGTAACATATTTAATCAAGCTTCAAAACTGAGCATTCCACAAAACATGTTGTACTCGAAAACTATTGAAAACTTTGCAAATTTGTGCTTAGAAATCATGTAAATTTGAGCTCGGACATCTGGCAAATTTGGCGAATTTTTGCTCCGAAAACGTGGAAAATTGTGCAAAGTTGTTCTCGTAAACTGTGGAAAATTTTGGAAAATGTGTACTCTGAAAACGTGGAAAACTTTGCAAATTTGTCTTCGGAAAAATTGAAAATTCAGCAAGTTTATTTTTGGAAATCGTGGTCAATTTTGCAAATTGGTCTTTAATGGAAAACGTGGCTAATTTTACCAATTTGTCCTCGGAAACTTGACAATTTTGCAAATTTATTCTTGAAAAATGTTGAAAATTTTACAAATTTGTCCTCGGAAACTATTAAAATTTTTTTGCAAATTTGTCCTCAGAAATTGTTGAAATTTTGTACACTGCATTTGTAAAATTTTAAAAACATTGGAATTGGGCCCTGAGCCCACGTAAAAGCTACGTAAAAGCCACGTAAAAGCACGTAAGAGCTACGTAAAAGCATTAATTTTGGATTGTGACCACATTAAAACGTTTGCAGACATTTTCCAGTTCTCTGACATTTGCAAACATTTTCGAGTTCCCTGACTTTGAACAATGAAGCCATCTTCAAGTGATCGGTAAATTAAATTAATGAAAAAACGACGACACGACCAACAGTAAAATTTGCTGAGCAACGTTTCGGGGCCATGCCCCTTTATTCATGCTCTAAAAAGTAACGAAAAAAGGTACAAGTGTTCAAAACCAACAGAAAAACAAGCAAACCATCCATTTTTCATTAATGCAAATTACACTATAGGAGGTGGAAGTAAAAAACCTGAACAGAATAAATGTAATACACATAAAAATTCGTTAAAACCATCCAACAAATTAAATTACAATTGCAAGGAAAGGATTGCCAAGAAAAATACAGTGAACGCACACAACAAAAATTATCCATCCTGAAACAGGAAAGTACATTACTAACTACGAGTAAATCAATTAAACTAAATTATTTAATTTAGTTACAATTACAAACAAAGGTTTGCAACGAAAAAATACGATAAAAATACCCATTTAAGTGCGTGTAAATCAATTAAACTACAGTTACAAACAGCAGGTTAGCAGCGAAAATATGAACATAGTGCGTGTAAATCTATTGAACTAATTAAATTTAAAGTTACAAACAAAAGGTTAGCAACGATAAATACTGATGATCAACTAAACAAAACACGAATAAAACCATGTCCTCCTATTTCAAACCATGTCCATCCTATTTCAGGATGGATAATTTTTGTTGCGTACGTTCATTGTATTTTTCTTGGCAATCCTTTGCTTGCAATTTTCATTTAATTTAGTTTGTTGGATGGTTTTAACGAATTCTTACGTGTATTACATTTATTCTGTTTAGGTTTTTTACTTGGATCAAGCTGCTAGTGTAATTTGCAGTTAAAGAAAAATGGTTGGTTTGCTTGTTTTACTGTTGGTTTTGATCACTTGTACCTTTTTTCGTTAATTATCAGAGTTTGAATAAAGGGGCATGGCCCCAAAACGTTGCTCAGTAAATTTTACTGTTGGTCGTGTCGTCGTTTTTTCATTAATTCCCTGAATTTTGCAGACATTTTCGAGTTCCCTGACTTTTCCAGGTTTGGTGAGACCCTGTTTTATCTACAAATAAGTAATTGTTTCGTTTCACGTTCTAAAGTCCTGAGACGGTAGTTTTTCAGAAAGGTCCCAGTGCAAAAATCTCATGGCAACTTGATGGCACCTGAGCTGCAACTAGCACACGCGCAACACCAATCTTGTTACTCGGCTGAGAAACCGAGCTGGTGCTCAAAGGTCAAAACAGTCAAGAAAATACTAAAAAAGCAGAGCGTAAAAACGTCTCTAGCCATAAATGTGTCGTTCCACTCACCTCACGTATGGTCTGCAGGCGACGATTTTCTCGTTTCCATAGCAACGCCGAAAAACTCTCGAAGAAGCCCCCATCCGCTTCTTGGACCCTGAAAACGAGAAATTGGAGAAAATTAGGAGAGAAAAAAGGCAATTTAAGAAATTGTTTGATGCAGAAAACTAACGAGAATGTCGTAAAACCACGCAACGATGTAAATGTAATCCACTCTTCACGATTACCAAAATTGCTTATGCGTTTGTTCGAGGATTCCAACTGGAATCATTTCGAGGAGCCCATTAGCGAACAGTATTCAAAGGGTGTCCTACAGCTAGTGGCACATTTTCATGCAAATATATAAAATAACTGTACTTTCAATATTTTTTGTCGATCGATCACGATTAAAAATATAGTTAGGAAATGGTGAGTTCTTATTTTCAAATTTTCCAACCGTTAATTTTAACATAAAGAGCGCCCTCTTGAAATCAATACATGAAACGGGTCAAAAAAAGTTTTTATTTAATTTAAAATGCATGAATGTACAATTTAAAAGCGTGGAATTACGAATATTGAACTGAAAGTCATTCGAAAATACACTGTATTCCATTTTATGCCTAAAACAACTGAAGATAAAGAAGAAGTTTCAGCACTAAGGGGACTCAGCCCCTTCTGGCAGTTTTTTCTATGGGTTATTGTGTATTAGTTGGGTGATGTTGATTAAGGTTAGTTGTAATTAGGATATTTAATTCTTTGGTGTAGCAAGTGGCTACTCTATGGGGTAGCCACAATTGAAAATACAACTGTATTTTCAATATTTTTTATTGATAACGAAAAGAAATATTTAGGAAAGGGTAAGTTCATATTTTCAAATTTCCCAACCGTAAATTTTTAATTAATGGAATTTGAGAGTCAACACATGACACATAAAAAGGAAGTTTTTACTTGATTTAAAATGCATGTTGTGGGAAATTTCGAACTACTAAAGCTGGTGATTCACGAAGCAAATTATATCCCGAAACTTCATTTCTGATATATTATTGCTTGATATTTCCCCGTGTGTTGGCAGAAATTTCCTTCGAAAACAAATTTCCAGATATATTTCCAGAATTGAAAGCTATCCTACTCTGAGCAAGCTATTTACGGAAAGAAACTGACGTCATAGGTTTTACAGCCATGAACGATTATTGCAGACGCTTAATACCACTGCTGCCAAGTGCTGCGTATACCGTTGGGATATATTCTGAAAGTATCGCTCCGTGTGCAGGAACAGG
>JAQGBX010000138.1:0-46746 GCA_034698745.1 Megaphyllum sjaelandicum
CTACCTGGGAATTTTGCCTACGAAGGGAGACTTCTACTCCCACAAGAGGGATCTTTAACGTGCAGAGATCAAACGGGATCTACATGGGACCTCGGTTTAAACGCTCATCCGAAAGAGCCGCCACTCAGAGAATTTTGCACATCCTCAGAATTCTCAACGACCTCAACCGGGGAGAGAACCCTGCTAGTTAGGATCGAGAGGCAAGCACGTAAACCTCTCGACCATTGGCGCCGACTGTGCCTTCGTTCATGGCATAATATTCTAATGAGAATACCAGTTTATTTTGCTTTCTAAATTGGCCATAATGTGAAGGATGTGTGTGGTTGGTACAGATAGTTTCTAGCAAAATTTACAGAACAGTCTGTGCGTTTTATTATACACTTGTAGTTACTTTGATTAAGCAAAAGAAAGGTGGCTTCCATCTATGATCTTTTGCTTACAAAATTCCTCAGAATAATTACCGTGCCTGAAGCCCCATGGATAGTGCCAACCCACTGAAAGAGATTGTCACCATCAGGAAAAGCAGATATTCCTTTGTCCCCGCACATCTGTAAATAAAAAACAACCACAATAACAGTCAATATCTTGATCCCCATCGAAAATAGTTATCAGTTTCCAAGCAAATACTGAGATATTTCTTTAAATACATGAGCTAATGACAAACTTCATAACCCCAATTTTATTGGAGAGCAAACAATTTTCATTGAATGAATACTGAAATCTGAACTCTCTTCAATTTAGATTATGTAGATTATTTAATGACCTGAGCTAATTAACCTAAAAGCCAATTTTCATAAAACTACATTGGAAAGACATGAGATTCAAATTCAGGCTGGCTGGAATGCGAACTAGTTTCACTGATCTCAGCCAACCTTGCTTGCTTGCTAGCTTGCAGAAGTAAATAGTATCAGCATGCATCTCCCACGTATCTTTTCAGGCAGCACACGTTTTTTTATTTGCTATCCAAGAACAAAAGCACCTCATACTCAATTTGTCATGTCATTCCTCCATTTACAAGGAGCTTGTACATGCGTTCAGCAAACGTTAGGCAAGTGGTTACACCACTTGGAGTTGTAAATTTATTCAGTAAGAGGTCCGATTAGGTAAATTAATTGCTATGCGAATTTTAAACTGGCTAGAAGCGAAGCCTACTGCCAGGGGCGGATGCGAATAACCTTCTTCCACACAAATGTGCAGTGGGAAACTTGTAATGAGACCGAAACCAACACATATTCACACAAAACATACGCACCATTAAGGTTAGCAGCTCTTGTTGTAACCTGCAAGGAAACACAGTGTTAGCCATCTCGCCAAAAATGAGAAATAAAACAAGAAAATGCGGAAAAAAAGTACCTTTTCGTCACGGAATGGCTGTCCTTACACGTAAATGTCTCGCTGCTTGCTTTTTCGTTTGCGTTGACTTGATCGCGAGCGCCAGCGTCGGGATTCATGTTCTGGGCCATTTTTCCTGAGCCGAAATCCTTAAAGCAGTTGTAGGATTCACTAAAATCCGTCCGAAAATTGAAAAACTGGGAGAAATTCTAGAAGAATTGAAGTCCAGAGGAACCACGTTCGTATTTAAACTTTAGAACCGTTGGAAAGGGGCGGATCACGTGACGCCGCCTGGTGGACATAGCTTTCAGAGCGCCATCTTTAGGCGCAAAGCATTTTTCGCAAAATTTATATTTCAAATTTAAGACATTTAACCGAATAAAAATGGCATTCTTAGGACTTTGAGATTTGTCGAAGTGGCTGCCTATTTTTTAATAGTGATGGATTAATTTTATTTACTCGATATTTGCGTGTTTCAAATTTGGATTAGCCACCATCTTGGGGCACTAGATCTGTCAGTCTGTTGCGTTACGTACTACTGTATTCGGCGTTATATGATGACGTTTATCTTGTGGTAAAGAAATTAAGACACACTTATGTTTGTTGCTATGCGCTGTTAAAAACTTCTACGTTCGTGCAATAATTGACATGATTCTCATACTCCCACCATGTCCTTCGACAGCCTTAATTCAGAATAAGTCTTGGTGCGTCATCGATTCCCATTATAGGTCACAAACCACGTTGGCGTGACGTCACACCTGCCGCGAATATTTAAAAAAGCTAATATTTTACCCGAATCCCGAATTTATACTTTCAAAATTTAAGGACGCCCGCAAAATTTTCCCAAAATTTATACTTTCAAAATTTAAGGACGCCCGCAAAATTTTCCCAAAATTGGACTCCCCCTTCCCCCTGTCCGCATTGCGTCCAGTGAATCAGGGCCCTCCCTCATTCGGACGTCCGAAACTTTAAAAAAAAATTGTATTTGGACAATTTTGAAAGTTTTTCAAATTTGTACTCGGAAAACGTAAATTTTTTACTCTGAAAAGGTTAAGAATTTTGCCAATTTGTCTTCAGAATCTGTTGGAAATTTTACAAATTTCTCCTCGGAAACTTTTGAAAATTTTAAAAATCTGTACTCGAAAGCAGTGGAAAATGTTGAAAATCGACAAAAATCGAGTCTAACAAGTCAATATGCATTCTTAAAAAGGAAACAGTGTTTAACTGTTTCAATGGAATTGCCCCCCTCGAAAAAAAATCTGCAACCTCTCTAGCCCCTTACTGCTATAATTTTAACCACAATTACATCAAAAGTAATGAAACGCAGATCCCTGGTTTGCCTATTACCATGCAAGAAGTTAAATAATTCTTTTTAGCACACAGCCTTCTCCTTGGTTTGATATGCTACATATGGATGGTTCTTATCCCTACCCTCAAACTTTAATGCAAGTAAAATTGATACAAGAAAAGGAATACAGGATGTGAATGATTTTAATTGCATTGCATTTTATATCACAGTAGGCCTACACACATCAATGAGTCTTGCTTTTATCCTTTTCAGTTGATCTGATTCTGTAGAATCATGTTTGAAATTCTAAGGGAGAGGTTGTTCTCACCCCAGCCTGATACAACAACCAAGTGAGTCCAGACATACAGTATATATATACATTGAAGTGTAACCAAACTATCCAAATGGTTGCACTTACAATTGCTGATCTTTTGCAAAATGGCTATGTCACCAAGACATGGAATTTGTTTTACTCATTAGGAGTGGGTTTAAATTCCTTGTCGAAATGATTTTCGTGATTTTGCACAATTCATATAAATTGGCCATAACTGATCCCTTCCCAACCATACAGTGGAACAGAATATGCGGTACGTGGAACGGAATTAAAAATCTTTTTTCCTTTTCATTTCAGGTCCCTAGATGATAAGGCAGGCTGCGACCTAAATGCTGGGGCTGCGCTACTTGAGAAGTGTGCCAATTTCTTATACTGCAGTTTGACACATTTCAGTGTACATGTAACACATTCCTATTGTCTGTTTTCATGCAGGTACCAGAATGAGTGGATGATTTCGCACAACATTTGTGAGGAGAGTGCCAGGCAATCTGAGGAAGTGGACAAAACCATTGGCCAGCTTATGGAGCGCTGTGATAAGCAGTGGGAGATTGTGGGTCACCTGACAGCACAGCTGAGTACACTTCCTGCCTTGGCCGATGACCTCAAACAAGTAATGAAGAAGATAGGTGAGTTGGAGGACAGCAGATTTTTTATATCATGTTTAACTTTATTCTTCTTGCTGCACCAACCACAGTCTAATAATTTTGAAAAAAAAATTAGAGATCATCTCGTGGTATGACATTGATTATTTGATTTGATTTATTTTCAGGGATTTTGGAGAATGGATTCCAGGATCTTGAGCGAGCTTTGACACTGCTGGAGAACACAATTGAGATTCAGCAACTGCAGGAGAAGCAGCTGGATGCAAGATTTAATTTGGCAATGTATAAAGAGAAGAAATTGTCAAGTCTAGAAGCTCTCAAAGGTTAGTCCACAAACAATGGACACCATTGACGAACTTGGGGAAGCAAGTAAAGTTACTGCCTACACCCATCTGCAGTGGCGTAACATTGTAGACAATTTCAATAATAAGATTGATCTATGATCGCTATGCATTAATTATTTAGCTTTTCTAAAGATCTGAACATTTTTGGAAGGTACCTATTAGTGCTGATAAGTATCGCTTCTGATCACGTTCGTGGCCTTTCCATTTACAGTTCAGTTGGCAGACCGGCATGAAATCAAAGTGCACCAGTATGAGGCGCAGCGGAAGAGTCTGTTGCTTGAACGCCAGGAAGCATTCAAAGAAGCTTTTGAAGAGGAAATGTCCTACTACAAAGTGCATGGTCACATTGAACGTAAGTCTTTTTCAATTCATAGAGTGAGTTCAAAAATACTCTTTGAGTATCGTGTTTATTTGTAGGCAGGGTGCAAACAAAAATGCTTAGATTTTCCAAGTTCCTTCAATTTTCAGAAATACGAACTTCCTAAAAGTTTTTCATGTAGAAAAACCTTTTTTTCTCAAACAAAAGAAAAATGTTGGCTTTGTTATACTTTATCTAAAATTTCCAAAAATTAAATAAATTAGCTAAATCCTTGAGAAAAACAACATTTTGTGGACTTTTTCTCTATTTTTGAAAAGTATTTCAAATTGTGAAGAACAATTGCATGTTTACTTTCCAGAAATGTTTTATTTGTTCTCAGTATATATAGGTAACGAAAAACATTTGAGTTTTTCACCAATGATGTTCCTAATTTCATCGTAGGTGTCGCGAGTCTGCAAAGCAGTGAAGGCAGCCTCAAGCTGGAAGATGTGCAGCTTGATCAAGACGACGCACTTGACGTCTTTCTCGCCGTTGAAGCGACCGAAGATACTGTTCTAACACCTGATGAAGGCTCAGGTATTTGGAACAGTTTTATTTTTGTTTGCTTTTCACGAGAGGATTTCTTGGCAGGTGCTTTTACACAAACCTCTGTTACGCTTTCAGATTCTCCTGTTGCCATTGAAACGAGTGGTCAGCTGCAAGCGGAGTAATATGTTCTAGGCTGGTGGTTGCATCAGCCAAGAATGATCCTGCTGAAAAATGGGCAGTTACATTCAGTTTGCGGTCATTTGCATCAAATGATCCTATCTTTGTATGAAATAAATAGCACTTAAATATGCAGAGACATCTTATTTTTTAAATAATTGCTCATCATTATATTTGGGAAACTTGGGTCGGTTTCCTCGACTTTAAATTTTGTGGTTTTCCAGCATTGCTGTCATGCAAGGGCCAGGATTGCTACCCTAAAAATCGGCCATGATCATCCGATTTCGTGGCTGTGATTTCTTTATGTAGTACTTTATTGTTGCTGTTTACGGTTCCATGTATCCGTGTCAGGATAGTTTTGTGGCAAATATGATGGGAGACTAAACATATTTTTGATAGTACTTCACACTTTAATACTTGTTGGGCAAAACAACATAATTTAGCCCACTGGGTCAAATTAAATATTTCAGGGCATTTCTTTTTCAACTTGTTGACAAATAAATCAGGGAACATGGAGCATACATGTATACCTACTATGACAAAATTTTGGATAGCATACATGAATACAAAAATAACTTAATTCTTAGACACCCTTTCCAATTTAATTATAAATTGTTACTGCAGTTTAGGGTATAAATGGAATGTGAAAATATGTAAACGTCGATCGTTATTTTCCTCTAAATATTAATTTGTTGCTTGCTCATGATTTTGGAATTTTCCATTCGATGTTAAGTTCGACACACAATGTATGTGGCACTGTGTCCAATCACAATTCGGGCAAATATTACCATACATATGATATAAATTTTAGCAAGTGATCTCACCTATACTACAACCACAAAGCATACCACACGAAAATTGATTTCATCCACATTTTATGAAATGCCAGGAAATTTTGTTTGAGATGTTAAATCGACTGGTCTGATTTTATGAAAACTTATAAATCTAGTTTTAGGATTATATTTTCATTTTGAAATATCACATTTTATTTTAAAGTTGCGTGTTGGCTCTGTTTTGAAATTAGCTTCTAACAACATGCTTGGGGTACCTTACTTGTCACACTGGGCTCAGTGACCCCTACTTTCTCTATTCCATTTATCATGTTTTCCCTTTGCTGATCAATGGTCTCGAGTGAACATTCGGTGGACGATCCAAGATATTTCTGCACAAAATTTACAAACACCTAGAAAAAATATCGAAATTAAGCAAAATCTAAATAATGTTGATCCAACTTCCCTAAAATTAATAGGAGCTATTTCATTTTTTTAAAATTTAATACTATTATTCCATATTTTCTTAATATTTTCCTGAATTTTCCATTTCTATTTCCCCACATATTTCCCATTAATTTGCAAAAAAAAACATTCAGAATGCCTCCAATCTAACTTATTTCAGAAAAAAATATCTTTTTTATAGTTTTTCTAAAATAATGTACGTGACATAGTCATAGTTTTTTTTCTCCAGATTTCATTTGTTACCCTACATTTTCCAATTGCCTTTTATAGAATCCTAAATTTTATTTTATTTAAATTTTGTTGAAGTGAAAAAAACTTCTGGATACATCCTCATTCAAAGGTAAACATTTAAAAAAAAACATTGTTTGAATGTTTCGACGTTGCTGTTTTTTTGTTTTCTTGTAATTTAATATACTTACATTATCGAGAGTATTTTGGCAAACTGAATAGTCTTCGATGGGAAGATGAGTGAGGGCCTCCTCCATACAGCTGAATATGTATGCCAGCGACGCTGTTGCAGAATTCAATGCATAATGCATAGTGTTGTGGTGCCTCTCCTAGAGTTCAAATGTCACACTGAGGAAAAAATATTCGATTTTTTGGTAAAGTTCAATCAAAAAGATGAAAATCCGTGCCTGTAAGACAGAGTCGGGAAATGTAGCTTTGAAAAAGCTGATAACCGGGGCAAACTGCTGGTCTTTGACGCACACAGAGATGGAATAGCCACCACCAAACTTATTCTTTAAGTGCTGGACACTGCCCAAGCAACAAAAATGCCCATTGACCATGATAGCCACCCTGCTACAAAGGGCTTCGCATTCCTCCATGCTAGAATTTATGAAAAAAAACAGCATGATTATTTCCTATATGAAAGAGTCAATTTATTCGACCTAATTAGATAATTCCAGGTAATTTTTGCGAAATAACAAAAAAATGTAACAATTTTGAAACAGATGAAACGTTTCTATGATGACGAAACAATTAAAATTGTTCCTTTATATTTTTTAAATTAAGGGTGATTTAATAAATGACCATCGACCATTAGAATGTAGAATAAATGTTACCTGTGTGAAGACAAGATCACGGAATGTCCATTCTGTATTAGATCCAAAATGGCTTCCCACAGGAATCTCTTGGAATGTGGATCCATTCCCGTTGATGGTTCGTCCTAAAACGAAAAATAATTCAGTTGAGCAGCAAATCTCTTATCTTGGGCCCGAATGACAATTAGAATTGTCTTATTTTTGCTACAATATTGTGAACTTGCAAGAAGTATGACATCTGGATTTCCAATCAACGCCATCGCTGTGGCGAGTTTGCGACGATTTCCACCACTGTATGTTCCAGCCTGTCGGTCAGCATATGGAACCAGATCCATCTTGCTAATGGCCCAATCTACCGTCTACGTAAAAAAATAAATTATACAAATGCATGTAAAATACTTTAACAAAGATGGTATGCAGCAATTTCTGTCTATATAGTTTTTCACACAAATTTAACAATTAAGATTTATGCATATTTATAAAAAAAAATATATTAAATTAAATTTCGATTCTTCTTCATGAATTAAATTCCATATTGTTTTGTACAATTAAAAAAAGACATTTCTAAATTATCCTCTCTGACCAGAAAAAGATATTTAGCTATAAAGCTAGAAAATTAAGTAAAACAACTTTTCGCAAGCTTTATACTAAAAAATAGTTATGAAAATTACTTTTTTGTGTTCTTTTCGAGGAATGCCACGGTAGGAACAGTACAAGTCCAAGTGTTCCCGCCCAGTCAACTCGTCGTACAAGGAGTCACACTGAGGGCAATAGCCAATGAACTTTTGGGATTTGGTGTATTCGTTGTTTACGCTATAAATTCAATAAAAAAAATGCGATATTTCAATGTGATCTGAAGTGACATTGAAAAAAATATAACAAGCATACCTAAAACCATTGATGAACACGTCCCCTTCAGTGCTTGCAGTGTCTCCGGTTACCAAGGCAAAGATGGTCGTCTTCCCGGCTCCGTTCGTGCCCAATAATCCTAAACACTGAATAACATATAAAAGAAGCAACATTCAGTAATAATGACATTTCTAATATATAGCTTACAAAACTGTACAAAAATACTACATAAATTTGCAATTCCCAGGCCAATGCTTTTGGCTAACGATCAACTTACTTCACCATTCTGGATTCCCAAACTCAGGCGATCCACGGCCAGACAGTCACCTAGTTTCTTGGTGCGATACACTTTGGTCAGGTTGTCGAGCCTCAATACATCGTTGGCAGCTTCACCGTTGGCAACCCTCAGTCGTTCGTTCGTCACATCGTCGTCCTCCACAAGAGGCACCACCGGAAGTCCGAGAGATGGTAGGGATTTCCTGGAAGCTCGACACTCGCATAACAGCGTTTGACAGAAAAACAGGAATCCGGAGAAGGCCATAGCGAGGAGCTTTTTGGGGATGATGTGCCACGTCCAAGGCGATAACGTTTCATCGGCCCTTCCTACGAGAAAAAAAACAACAAAACACATGTATTCCATTATTGGTGAGATTTCTTTAGGATTTCCCAGAAAAAAATATAATCCAAACAAATTTTAGTTTTCCACCCCTTCGCGCAGTCATCGACTAGTTTTGCAGACTAATTATAAGTGCACAGTTTATTTCCCTAAAAAGAATAAAGTTTTGAAAGAAAACTGAAATTCCATTCTATAGTAGTCTGGACTATACCAGTAAACTCGAGAAAGAAGTGCAGAAAACTTGAGAGAAATTACAGTTTAATCCCACGTAGCAAAATAACCGTAAAATGACGTCCTTTTTTGGTAATTTTTCAATAATGGCGTCAGTTACCAGAAAAATGACGTTTTTTTTGTCATTTTTCGCCCAAAAAATTAACACTCAAAACCTAGCATAAAATGACCACTTAAAACCTAGCGTAAATGACGTCATTTTTAGTCATGTTTTGCACACAAAATGACGTCTTTTTTGGTCATTTTTTGGATCATTTTGGATCTCCTTCAATATAACTGACAAAAGTTAGATTTTTCTTGAATGGTTTTTACTACTATCAATTGGTTTACTGCAACATCAAACATTTTATTTACGGCGATTAACTTGCATTTTTAAATTTAAAATAAAACTGATTAATTTCCACATCTTCGTAATTGGATTTTTAAGCACAGTTCTAGTCGTTTTTAAATTGCAGTTTTCTTTTAGACAAATTATACCTAACTTCAATTATTACATAGCATGTTGAAGCTTTATAAAGGAAATTAAGGAAATCGGTGGATGAAACTCACCGGTTTTTAATAAGTACATATTGTTGAAATCGTTTCCTGACAAATCAACGAGCCCTTGACCAAGGCAGTAATTTGGGAAGAGCAGAAAGATGACCTGCGCGACTTTGTAAGCTTCTTGCATGAACTGTTAACAAATACACAAATGATAGAGCTTTCTTTTTTCAAGATGATGGAAATCAATAGGAACTGAGGCGTTTCGTATTATACCTCATTCGATGATGCCAGATTTTTGAGTAGCGAATCAACAATCAAACTGGTAATCCCAATGAAGAGATTCATAACGATGAGAAACACATAGGCAGTACTTGGTTCGCGAAATAGGTAAGACGCAGGATACATTACAGGTGTCATCGACCATCTAGCAAAGTCAAAATAGAGGGAAAATTTAAGTGAATGTTCGTAAAACAGTGACATCATCCCAAAAATAAAAGAGTTTAACCCATGAAACTCTTCTCAACTTTTTGTTAGTTAAAACTTCATAGTTCAACACAGTGTCTGCAAATATTGACTTGGTGTCAGTTTAAAAACCAACCCTGACACATTCTCGATAATTTTAGAAAGATTTTTGATAATTTTTTATTTCTATTGATAACCAAGTGAAATAATTAAAAACGGAGCATTTTTCGTTATCATGTTTTAACGCGTTAATTTTAAATTAATCAAAATTTCATTTTAATTTAAAACAATGTGAAATCTATTGAAAATAAACAATAGTTGAAATAGGCTTTTACATAATTTAAAAGCAATGCATGACAAATTTAAAAAAATTTGAAATTACCAATTTACAGAAAAAAATATATAAAAAGGTTACGAAAAATATTTCATTTTGCATAAAACTATTTTTGAAAAATTTCCAAAAATTCAAAATTGTTTTTGGAAATTTTAAAAAACTGATTGTTATGGAGAATTTCCAAGATAAGTACCATTTTTGAGAATTATAGGAATGCAGAATAGTAAGTGGAAACCATCTAAGATGCAAAGTATTATGATTAAAACTTTCCATTCATTAAAAAAATTTTACGTTTTTTTCGTGCGTTTCAAAGATTGAATCCTCATAGATTTTTTAATGGCGCTCAGGAACAAGCGTTCCAAGATGTCCGCCAGCATGCTGACAAGTGTTAATTTTTCGTTACCCATAAATGAGAAACAACGCAATGACAGCTGGTAAATTAGTCTCTGAAGTGTATGCGTGAATGCTGAACAACATCAAAATGCAAATACAGACGATGGCTGGTATAATGGAATTGCACTAGAACAAAAAATAAAATCATTGAAACGTCAAATTAAAAGCATCAATTCCCTAAAACGTACAAAATGCAAATTGTTCTTAAAATTACATATGAAAAACATATTGTTCTTAAGATTTATTTTGAAGATTTAAAATAAGCAACTTTCTAGTATACTGTACATGAATGGGACCGATTTTTCATTTGGAAAATTAATCGTTATTCATTTATTTCCATTTTAAAAAATACTCACGAAATCCCAAATGTAATTTCCTAGCCAGTAAACGATGGGTTTAACACCGGAAACCATCTGTAAGTGTTTGGCCTTTGAGGATCGCTCAGCTACTAGGAACAGAACAAAACTCGCCGGAATGAAGGACATTGCGATGATTACGAAAATGGCGATGATGACGTCAGTACCCTGAGCCCTTAGGAAAAGGATAAATCATAAAATTATATAAAACATATATGCAATATGTTGAAAACAAGATTTTAATTATCTATTTTTGCAAGATATTCTTCAGGTTTGGAATTTTAGCCAATAAAATGACATAACATTTTGATGCAGTGCTTTTCATCCTTTATAAGTAGGCAAACACGCATAACATTGGAGCTTTGCGTGATTGCTTTAAATAGGGCAACACATAACAATGGCATTCTTTTTAAGGGGCCATTCAAAAAGGACTACTGGAAAAACGTAAATTTTTTACTCTGAAAAGGTTGAGAATTTTGCCAATTTGTCCTCAGAATCTGTTGGAAATTCTTTACTCTAAAACAGTTGAAAATGTTGAAGATTTGTCCTCGGGAAAACGTGGAAAAATTTGTAAAGATGACTTCAGTAAAGGTTGAAAATTTTGCGAGTTTATGCTCGAGAACAATGAAAATGTTGCGAGTTTATGCTCCAGAACAATGCAAATAATGCAAATTTGTACTGCTAAAATTTGAAAGTTTGCAAATGGACTCAGAGCTTTAGTTCTGTGCCTTTACAGGTTTTCCAAGACTGGAGGTACCCTGATAACTGACTTTAATTAATTACTAGTTAATTACTTTAGTTAATTAATTAACTTTAATTTATTGTATAACGCACATTTAGTTTTTTATTTTTAAAGAATAAAGTTGATTTTTTTGCTGCAGTTCTGTTAAATTTGAAGCCAATTATTTGCTCCTAATAGTTTTTTTTTAAAAAAAAATGCAGAATCACGGGAACAGAATGTTAGAAAAACTCATGCACTTGAGAAAGCGTGCACTCACCCAGCCGAAAAATACTAAAGTTTTCACATGGTGACTTTGCGCTGTCAAAGGGTCAGTATCAAGAGTGCGTGAAGGGTGCTACCATTCCCATACTTTGCAATATTGAGTTGAGTGCATGCGAGTGCATTGGAACACCAAAGAAAGCAGTGTCATCTACTTCCTTACAATCTCTCCTGATTAGTCAAAGAATTGGTATCAGGCAGCGGATGACTTATTACAGTTATACCTTCGAAAAACAATCAAAAGATTAAATTAGTTATACTTATTCATTTCGATCACACTCGTATACGAAATAGCCATCACATGATCACAGTACATATCTTGACGTTACTTACCATATGAAGATGGATCAATGTCCTTGCTTTTAGGTAAATTGGCTCGTAAGATGGCATTGTTTAGCACGTTGAGGAAGGTGGGCATGGAATGGTGGCCATTTCCATTGTACGATACCTGAAAAATAGTTAATGGTTAAAAAACATGTTCAAAGAACTAAGTTAGTTCTCGATTTTCCAAACATGAAGAAAAAGTAACTTTTACAAAATTAAAAAAGCGTTTGCTAACAAGAAATAACAATCATTTAACGAGTTTTTGAATTGACAATTATTTGATGCGGTCAATTTCTGCACTTACCTTCGCCACGTTGCGTGCTGCAATTCGGCGAAATTCTGGTGGTGTCTCCTTGCCGAAGATGGATGGAATGATGTTTCGGGTGACCCCAAGAGTCAAGGAGCCATACCTGTGGAACCGAAAAATGCTGGAGGTATAGAGCAAGTAGTCCACTTCGTTGTCGCCAGTGACGTTGACCAGCGTTTCGCCACTGACCACACGGAAAGCTGGCGCGGCTTCATAGCCGTCGGTCGAGCAGACAAATCCGGAGGAAGCCTTGGCGCATTGGCAGATTGGGTGAAAGTGATTGATAGTATCGAACGTCGCGTTGCTGACCTCACCTTTTCATAAAAAAAATGAACAAATGTTTGCACTAGTTTCATTTTCTTGAAATTATGGAGGGCACTAGGATCGTCATCTGTTGTAAAAAACATTGCAAACGTTGAAATTTTATGCCTAAAACTACCATTAAGCATATCCCCAAAGGGAATGGACAAACCTTTCAGGGTTTGTCTAACAGTTTTTGACTTAAAAATGGACCATTTTCCTTAAAATAACTTAGCTGAATAAAACTTCTTGTAAGGCACTGGAAAATGTAATTAATACGCGCATTCCGAAGACAGGAACTTACCAGAAGTTATTTTGGGACTGTTCGAGCCAGAGAATTTCAGGTGAAAACTCTTCAGAAATCCCACGGGAGTTTCGTAGACCAGAGAAATTCCTGGAACAAAGAAGGGATGGCAAGATGACTCAAAATCCTCTTTCATGAGAGGCACCAACTGATGACGTCGGACGACATTTCCAGTTAATTTCTTGTTGGGTTTTGTGACGCACGTGGATCCGAGACCGGACGCCAAATGGAATGTGTCTTCAATATCGCCGGACAGTGCATCTGGACTCCACCTGACAAATTTAAAAATAATTACATCTCTCAAAATTGTCTGCTTTTTTTTATTAACGGCTGTGAGCGACGAAATTTAGTAAATTCAGACTACACATGAACGACTGTTCATTGTATGAAGATAAAGTTGGGATAACAGGTCGAATTTTCAATTGAATCCGAACAAAAATGTTTGAAAAGCTCAGTAAAAACTACTTTAATATACCGAGAAAACGAAGCAAATGTACGATATTTTCTTTCCGAAATTAATACAAGTTAATCAATTAAAAAAATTTAGCCTCTATAAAAAATGAATGAAAAATATAGGATAAAAAAACATTGTTTTAAGTAAACCCCTTTCAACCCTTTCCCTCCCCATCAATTAATCAGCTTTAATCAGATGCACCACTCAGAGCACCTTTCTTGAAGAATCCTAACAATCTGGCTTGTACAATGAACTTTTTGACAGAATAATGGTAAAAGTTTATTGTTTCCTTCAGTCGTAGGTTTAATGGGAGAGAAATCCCTTTGGAAAATTCTGCTTACCACTCTGAAGCATATTTACCTATTCTGCACGTAGTCTTCATGGTGGTTGCTAAACGGAACGAACTGCCCCTTGGGGGCGGTAAAGTTGTGGTATTGGGAAGGTGAAAGCTTGAGCGGCGGAAGATCGTCCACAGAGGGTGCAGTTAGAGCAACGGTCATCGCAACGGCAATGAAGATGGCTGGCAGGAGGACTTGGGTGAAGATGCCCTTGGTGTTGCGCTTGGTGCACCAAAAGCGCTTCTGCAGAATTGCGAAGAATTGCATGAGGTACAAGCACTGGCCCTGGACCAGCTCTTGCGATGGATTATGACGGTTAAAAAGCGGGGAAAAGTCTGTGAAAAATACAGGATAACTTAATTGAAGCAGTTTTTAAAATTCTTTTACAAAACATTTGAAGAGTCGCCAACTACAGTATACTGTATGTTAGTAGTACAAAGGATGTGCATGTTTTCAGAGGTGACTATAAATAAGCTTCTCCCAAAAACCTGACTTTTAAACAGCTTAATTGTTTTCTGGACAAAATGGTATTGTTTTTAAATCGAAATATAGCAGAATTTAAGCTGTCATACAATAATTAGGTTGGCATGTCCTGTTTTCCAAATTTGCATTGCAGTGAAAACAACGCTTTTATTTGAAAATAAATTGACATTTGTTATGAAAAGTGGTGGCAAAAATTTCTTGGTAATTAGCTTGCATTTTTTTCTCAACAAACGCGCTTCTTTGGGGGGAAAAACGAGAAGCATATAGTGCTTACCTATCTCTAGGGAATCATCAAATGGCAACTTTTGATATGTTTTCTTGCGAAAGATGCGCTTTTTCGAGGCGCCATTACCTTGGCAGTTGTATGCGTCTTGAAGATCAATAATGTCATCTTTGGCGGTGCCATCTCCCAAGTCCACTAATTTTCCCTCGAAAGCGACTTCTGAAATACAAGGAAAATCAGAGAAAAAAGATTATAAAATTTCAAGAAATGTTAAGTATGAAAAATATAAAACGAACTATCTGTACAGTAAGTAAGTACTGTAAGTAATACATGTACAGACTAGCTCAAGGAATGGGTGTTTTCTATTTTAATTTCACAGGCAACTGGTGAGAGGGTAACCCGCCTTTCAAAAAATTACGCTGATTTTTGATCAAACTGAAGAATTTTTGAAAAACAATTTGTAAAATGAAAACGTTTTCCTTTTTTTGCAAATACATGTATTTTACATGAAATAACATTACCCCTGCTCTTCTTTTCTTCCATTCCAGCACTGAAGTCTTTGATTGGCGAAGTGACTTGCAGGAAGATCTCTTCAAGAGTGGTGCTCTTGACGCCATAACTCCTGACCTGCAGAACAGGAAGTTGAGCGTCCAGACTCAGGAAGAGCCTCTCAAAGTTGCCATGACGCAGTTCTGCCGTGGGCAGGATATAATGAAGCTCGTAAGGCGTTTCGGATTCGAAGATGGCAGTGGGAACGCTCTGATGGATGAAGTCTGTCACCAACTGCTCACAGCAGTTGGAATGAATAGTTTTCGATGGAGACTGCTGACTATCAAAGTCCATGCCAGAATCTAAGCAATATCAAGAAAATTAGTGAAGATTTCTTTCCAACAATTTGCCAGCAAATTTTATATTGTTACGCAGTTTATAGAAACTTGAAACAATTTTTTTATTATTTATACAAAAAATATCCACCAGAAAATAGCATTATGTTATAAAATAGCGATTTGCCCAAACGGACATGTATCAAAGCCTTCTCAAAAAATCAAAAAATCAATAAATCCGTGGAGAATGCTAGGAAAATCACACCAACCTGCACTATGATTATCGTTAATCTCTTTCGAGCTTTGTTTCTTTACCAAATATAGATGGTAACCCGTTCCCAACTGGCTTTTTAGGAAAAGTGGGCTTCCACAGCACAAGAGTTTACCATTGGCGATGACCGCAATCCGGTCGCCCAGAATCTCGGCCTCGTCCATGTGATGAGTGGACAGCAAGATGGTCCGACCTGGTGTGATCAGCGACAAGAAACTTTAGTAGCTCAAACAATAGCATATTAGCAGTGCTCAGAACGCTGACTCACCCTCCTTGTACTTTAAAATCAGGTCCCAGATGGCTCTCCTGGAGCAGGGATCTACCCCAGACGTGGGCTCATCCAAGATGACCGTCCTCGAGCCCCCCACGAAAGCAATGGCCACTGATAGTGTACGTGTCATTCCTCCCGCCAGACAGTCCACTGCTTGACTACGCTTACTGACCATATCAATGTCGCGAAGGATTCTAAGGATATGAAATTGTAAACTAAACGTTCTACACAACTTCAACGAAGTTTAAAAAAATTAATTGCAATTCTTGATGTTTTTACAAAAACAATAACTTAATTTATCAACTTAGATACATTAATTTTAAAAAATATCCATGTACTTATTGAATACTCTTTGAAAACCCAGGTCTGAACGGAATAATTTTCAAGAAAAATTGCGTAAGGATAAACATGAAATTCTATGGAAACGAGTTTCGACAAAATTTACCAGATTATTTATTTATTTTTTTTTACAAAAAAATGCTCAAAAACTTGATTAGGGGAATGTAGTTGAAATATCGTAATCGGAGAAACTCAATTAAAATGGGAAGTACAAATTAAAATACGATATCATGATGAATTTATCAAAGAAAAACCAAATTTAAAAAAGAAACATTCAACTTATTTGTAAAATTGTCTCACTTTTCTGTTTCGATGAGGACATCACTCGACGACATTCCTTTAAGTCGACAATAAAACCACAAGTGTTCCTCCACCGTTAAACTAGAAAATAACAAGTGACCGGAAACTTTATAAACAGCTGTCAATTGTATGGCCCCATACATGTACTTTATAGCTAAACGCAGAAGAGAAATGCATTGCAAAAATAATGTATTCGATATTATTTTCGCAAAATACTTGATACTTTGATTGTTATTTTTAAAAATTTGTAAGCTACCCTTGAGGAAAAATAATTTCTAATTGATGGTACAGAGTTGCTTACACATCAAATAACACGTTGTGTTGCGGGCACATTCCCAAATCTTTCCTGATGGTGTCCATGTCCTTGCAAATGTCAAGATCGTAGATGAGAGCCGTTCCAGAGGATGCAGGCAAAAGACCGGTTAAGATGGACCTGAATTTAAAATAAAAATGTTTAGGGGATTATTGTGCATTTTGTTTCAAAAATGTTTTAGTGCAGATCAATTGCAAGACTTACATAGTTGTTGTCTTTCCAGCTCCATTGTGTCCAAGGAATGCAGTGATCTGGCCTTCGTAGAAATTCAATGACAATCTATCGACGGCCAGTTTCTTCCCAGACTTGAAAACCTGATTAAATTAAAAAAGTGTCGAACATGAGTGGAAAAAGTTGGAATGCATGTACACAGATTATAAAAAATGGAATATCGTTTTTATTGTTACATCAGATACAAAAGATACACTGACATGCTCTGTAACACATTGTAAGCCATACGAGTAGAGACATTGACATTTTTTGTAAGACATTGAATAGACAAATGAGTAGAATTATTTGCAAAATATATTTTAATGTAAATCACAGCCCCTACCTTCACGAGGTTTCGGATTTGCACACCAACGGGTAAATGCACCGGTTCTGGCTCAAAATAAACAGGTCCTGGAAATCAGTTTCAAATGCAAGCACACAATAAATAAAAAAATAAATAAATTTTAACTTCACACAAGGACTGCGCATTTACCAGCAATGCTCGGCTGGTTGGGATCTTTCCCGTTGTCCATGCTGTGATCCTCTATAAAAGATGGCTTGCGCGTTCGGCGAGACCCGCTCCAGTACGACTTGGTGAATGGAAAGTACCATGGACGAGGAAGCCCGTATGAGCCTTGAAAAGATAAAAAAGTGATACAATTTATTTATCAATTTAAGTCAGTCAATATTTTTTGGAAAATGTCTGAAAAGCATATAATAAATTTGAAGATACCCTATAAAAGAGCAAATTCAGAAATTCTGCGAAAATGTTTACTTATGGAAATACGTGGAAAATTCGATGAATTGAAATCATAGTAATTAAAAAAAGGAGGAATAAATAAATAATTTGAGACACTTTCTGGAATTGATTGCTTGGCGTATTTACCTGGGAACACGATTTGAATATACCATATGAGAGTACAGTAAATAAGGCTGTCAAGGAGAAGGATTATGAACAGAAGTTCCATGCTGAGGCTATCGTTTTCCATGGGCGAAACACCCCAATTGTCAAAATTGGCTCCAGTACCCGCATTCTCGTAAAACGTTAAGCTCCTCATTGCCAAAGCAAACGCCGTGGTTGAGAACATGCACTAAATAGCAACAAAAATGATAAAATTGAGTAACAAAAATAGTTAGAAAAAACATTTAATTGAAAGATTCAACCCTTAGTGTCAAAATTTTCTGATGATAATATTGTTCGAAGAAATATGTGTCTTCAAAATAATTTGCCAAAAAATACAGTACAGGTGTGCATTATACAATTGTAGTAGTTTACATAACGTACGCAATGATAATTTTACAAAATTCTATGCTTTTCAGCTGACGATATCTTTTTTTAAACAATACTTCAAGGCTACGAAATACAGTGCCACTTTACACAAGTAAAAACAGAGATTCCGGAACAGTTTTTAAAAAACTTACCCATAAAATGAAAACATAACAAAAACAATACGGATACTCTTTTACATTTTTTTCCCAAAAGAATGTTACTTACTGCTGATATCTTTCCCCACAAGGATTGAGTCAAAAACACCATATCTTCCTTGATGAGAATGTAGATGCATGGTATGTAAGACAGGAAATAGATAATTCCAGCACATGCTGCCGCCAATTTCGCCTTGGAGAATATGGTGCTTATTAGAAACCTACAATGCACAAATGGAATTGACTTTTATTTCTTTTAAAAATATAGATAACTTTGCAGTTAATATTAGGGGAAATGAGTAACTCGTAGAAGGCTATTCATTCGTCTCAACATCATGTATTATTAAGTAAGAATTAAAAATAAGTGATATTGTGATTCAACTTACGAGAGGGCAATGGTGGCCAAGGCATAAACTTCCAAAAACAGGAAGAGAAGAAGAAAACTGGTATGACGGATAATTCCGCCAAAAATGAGACACGCGGTCAACCCAATGATGGTGAAGGAGAACTGCAAAAAGCTGGTCAGGAAAAAAGATAACCAGTGAATGAGGTTGGTCATGCCCATGACTTTCATGACCTGGAATGTAAAGAATAGTTTTCGAAAATTTAAAAAATGAATCAATTACATGATGATCAGATTACAGCTAAATTTCCTATACCTCCTTCAGACGTTTTTCTTTTTCATAGACAATGTCTTGCACCAACATGGACACAGTATACAACCACGCAACAATCATGGTCAGAGGAACAACGTGACGGAAAACCTGAAAAAACCTAGAAAGATGAACAAATAATAAGTAATTCAAATGTTTTCAAATGTTTGAACTTATAATAAGTAAATGTATAAGAGAGAAAACAGGAAGAAGATAACAAGAGAGAGATAATGAAAAAAAACTGATCTACAACGAAAGCCAGAAAGTTGAGGACTGAAGTAAAATTTAAAAAAGATGAATAAAAAGAAGACGACAAGTTGGATAAAATCTTTCTTAAAATTGCCGAATGTTGTTTTTTTAAAATCTAATTTTCACAAAAAGTTCAGTTGATTTCTACATATATTTTTAACGCATTTATTTTAGACTGGTAAAGTATAAGTAAATAAGACGATGCACAGCTATGCTTTAAATGAAGATTTTCAATTATCAGTATTTTTAACTGCAGTTGAAATTTCCAGTCCTTCAAAGAGTAACGTTCTCCTTGAACATAATATTGTATCACTAACACGAGTTATTGTTTTCATATATAGATCACTAGGAAACATTACACGTACTTGTCAAAAATAAAACATGGTTCAGGAAACTGCTGAACATAAATCCCAGGTTCGATAACGTCTCGTCCAGCTTGGATGGAAATGATTGCACGATCAATTACATCCTGAAATTTTTGAGAAAATTGAAAATACGTTTATTTGTAATAGAAAATAGTAAGAAGAAAATTTTTATGACTTTTTTATTTAAAAAATATCAAAAATATTTCAAGCATATTTCATTTGCAATAACATTTTCTGAAATGAAAATATATATATATATGTATATGTATATTCACTTTATAAAAAATACGAAATTTTGAAAATATTTAATTACTCAAAGTAAAGAAAACGAATTTTGGAGACGATGGAAGAAATGTTTTGGACACATGTCATTTCAAAAAAACAAACATTCATGGCCTTCAATAATCAGAATGGAAAGGCCAATTTTTCAACATCAATTCCTTTCTAAACGTCATTTAAAAATTAAAAAACAAATGAAGATTTTCATCTATTTCTCTCACCTGAATCCATATGAATCCAGCGTCATAGTACATTTTAACAAAGTTGACCGGTCCAGGAGCCCAGTTTCTCGGTCGAATGTGCGTCGTCTGTGGCGTCATAGTGGCATTTTGACGAATGACGTAAGTGAGATGTTTTGGCATTGATCCGTCACCATTCATACGGAATATTACACCTAAAATTAAACGTAATTTATGCTTAGCATAATACTGGGAATTTTTCAACTTTCCAACTGATTTAATTATTGATAGTATGGATTTTTCAACACAGGAAATTTAAAAAATATTAAATTTTCATATTTAACTTCTGTGAAAAAGTTTGAAACAAAAACATATAGTAGGATGGTACTTACTGGCAAACACTGTGACGTTTTCAGCATAAGCACGCTCTTTGAAGTAGCTGAGAGCTTCATTTTCGTCACGGAAGCCCTTGAAAATGTCCATGGATTTCTTGGGGACGAGGTGATCCCAGTGACAAATGCCATTCTGGACAATCTGCAGCTTGCCCAGCATGACATCATTTTTAGGAAAGAGTTGCTCCATTACTTGCTTTATGGTGACCAAAATCACCCCAGTTGGGCTGTCAGTCACATCACCAAATATTTCACTGATTATCTGTTTTTTTTTTTATAAAAATACACGTGTTTAGCAAAGTAAGTTTACCATAATTAGAAAATTCATGGAAAATACTTTGGAAAAAAAAAAGCATTTGTAAAGATTCTGTCCTACTACAAAAACATTTTAAAGCTTGTTTCCCAAAGAATTCTTTACTTCCCATGAACACAAGTTTTTTTCCCCAATAAACATGCACTTGTTTGCTTTTAAACTTGCAAGATTTTTGTCACATGTTCTTCAATTAGTTTGAACATTTTCAAAAATGTATTTTTTTCCCAAATTGTTGGCAACTTCAAATTCACAGGCATTTATGTCTATAATTTAAAAAAGCCACTTACATTTAACAATTTGTCACTATGTTGTTTCATGATTCCTGATTCGATGTAATTTTGAAACGTCATAGTGAACAATGCCAATTTATCCACATAGTTGTTGGCAACATCAACAAGATTAAAAGTGTAGTTAGCCTAATGCCAAGATAAAATGGAAAACTATTTATATGACTATTTATGCAAAAAACTTATATGGTATAATGTTTGAATTTTTAAACATTTTGAAAAAGTTATCACAAGAAATAACAATAAATTAAACTATACAAGCTGATAATTTTAAAAAAAACATTTCAAATAAATGTATAGTCATTTAAAGAATATTTCGAAAATCATATTTATATGACGATGACCAATAATAAATTTAAAATATATATTGATATAAAATTAGCATTAATCATAAAAATATGTATTTTTAGCTTAGAAAGGTATTTTTGGGAAATAATAACTTTGAGAAAAGGTTCAGATTTTAATTTGTATGAGGTAATGACATTTTACCACTCTAATGATATTGTTTGCTGCTGTATTATTTGGCGCATACAGAATCTTTATGTTGTTCCTAAATAAGTGAGCAAGAAGCTTGTTTTTTTTCTTTGATAGAAGTTCCATAGGAGTTTTTCCTATTGAAACAAATTATATTTTATAAAAAAAATTATTATAGCATATCACTCAAATCACAGAGAAAAAATGAATTCATAAAAAAACAACCTATTAGATTTCTCGGAGAAGAATATATCAATTAATGATAACGCAAACGATTTCTTTAAAAAAACATATACGGTTTTTCATTTTAAATAATCTATTTTTTTCAAAAAATTAACTTAATCGGCTTTCACTAGATTTTTCAAACTTTCTTTTGTAGTAAATGTGATGGATTTAATGATAAATTTTATTAAATAATAACTAACATAAATGCAAATTTGTGTAAGTACGTTTACGCTAAAAATTAATATCACAATATTACGAAAACTTTCTAAAATCACAATATTATGAAAACTTTCTAAAATCACAATAAATTTAAAACTTTCCAAATAAAGAATTTAGTGAAGTCATTTGTAGAAACATCTTTGCGCTTTTGTAGTTATCTCTAATTTGTTTTTATTTTTAGCACAGATAATTTATTTTCTTATAATTTTAATAATGTTAAAAGAAAAAAATACCAATGTCAAGCATGCTGTTAAAATCGTCTGTAGCGTTTGAGTTACAAATTAAACTTTGCATTCTATTCCAGAGGTGAAGGAAACTATCCTGCAAAAAAATTATCAAAAGTTTTGTAAAACATAAAAGTACAACAACATTTTCATTTAAAAATGGATCACTTTAAAATTGCTTCGTATGATTTGAACAATTCATGAAGTGACGAACCAAAATTCATTCACACACTGAATGATTTTTTTTTAAAAAAATTTAAAATTCGCGATAATGCGCATACCCTTTTTTCTTCACCAAGGCCTTCTTTCCTGGCAGTGGTGTTAGAGCATGACCCCAGCTTCAAATGTTCAGAGAAAACGGCAAAACCATCCAAAAATTTCATGAATTTCATCACATCCCAGAGCTAAATAAAACATTTCCTGATAAATCTGCAGTTTTTACATTTCTGAAGCAAGATTTAAAGCTGAAAAAATGAACCTTACATTGTGGGAATGTTTCATCACACGTTGAGTAAGATAAAATAAGTTCAGGTTCGAAAATATAATCTGAAACGTGTTAAATAGTATAATGTAAGTATTTTCATTACAATCTATAACTTATTTTCATTTTTTTAAAACAAATTTTTACACATTTAGCCTAAGAAATTCAAATTCTTAATTATAGATTTTCAAGACATTTAGTTGCGAGTTAATTAGCTATCAACATGCATGTAGTTGAATTATAACTGCTCAACTGACCATAGGCCAAGAATGAAATCAAAAAGCTAATTCCTTACATTACTTCCAGAATCGATGGCACTTTCGAGCTTTAAAGAGTGTCCTAGAAAACTTAGCATGTCGAAACGGATCGTGGAATTAACTCGGCAAAAGCCAATCAGGAAAAGTTCCTAAGTTGAAAGATGTAGAACCTGTGATTATTTGTCCAATGTCATTTTGGTGAAGCGGGAGGCGTGCTTACTGGCCAAAATAGCGACAAGTTCAACTTACCACAGGATTAGTCGTAGTTGAATTAAGAAATTGCTCATTGCAGACAGTTTTCATGAAAAGATCTTTAAGTAAATCGTTCTAAATGAAATAAATGAACAATTATTTACATGAAACAAATAACTGAATGAAAATAACAATAACTAAGGTGAGATTTGAAAATGGAAATTAGTCATATGACATTTATTTTCATAATATTAAAAAAGTATTTTGTTTATAGTATTACAGGTTCTGTTGATTCCTTTTTTAAATATTTATTTAAAAAATTTTTATGCGAGATTTTCCGTTTGCACTACCAATATTTTAATAAAAGATTTTATTAATAAATATTGTATAAAATATTGATAGTGCAAACTGAAATTCTCGAATAAAATGATCATATCTCCCTATATCACTTGATGAAACATGAAATTTATTTAAATTGGCCATTTTTTTTAAAAAAAATTTAAATTGCCTATTTTTTAAAAAAAAGTTTTTTCCAATACATTTTAAATTGGAAACTTACGTAATCTGACACCGAAGGGATAAATGAATAAAGATTTCTAGTCTTCATATTTATCAGAAGTTTTGAAAGCCACGCCATAATTTTATTAGGTTTTACAGCATAGAGTATTTCATCCTCAATAACCTTCCCCAATCTGGAGATGGTTTCGTTACTAAGCTATTTGGAAGAAATGGAAACAGTAGAAAATTATCCAACATAATGCATATTTTATATAAGCTTTTATGCAACGAGCATATTTTCTAAAATAAAAATTCCGACCTGGAAAGTCCGGATGGTAATATTTACAAACGCGCTCGCTGATTCAGGAGACATCCCAAGTTTGTCAGTGAGAATGGCGATCAAAGCATCGGAATCCGAAACAATACGGGACAGTGGCGAGTCTACATGAACGTAAAATTTTAAAAAGAAAACTATAATAATAACAGCAATTGCAATAAAAAAATAAGTAATACTTGCCCAAGATTTCTTTAACGTATGAATAGAACTCGACCGAGTCGACGACGATCTGTTCATGGACTTCTTGAATGTTAGGAAGATCCTCGATTGATATCATCGATTTAAAAGGATCCTGATTTTCGAACAAAGTGTTAAGTTTGGTAACCAAATTTTTCACCCTTGAATATAATAAAGAAACAAGAGAAATATAGTGATGTTAACTGTGACAAAACTGTAAAGTTTCACAACCTAAAAAAAGAGGTTGCTTCTTATGATAAAAAAAAACCTGCTATTTTGGAAATAATTATAGTCAATTTTATAACAAAACATTTGATACTAAGACTTCGTGGCATGTACTAAAATATGTCAAATATACCCTTACGTTTCGGCATCTCTTGGAAAGCCGTTCTCATCCAAATCTTCGGAACCATCGATATTGCAAAAATCCATGGCGATAGGAAGCAATCCAGCAGATGGCAGCGGGAAAGCCCGATAGCGTTCTGTTTGTAGAAATCATTAAATTTACATGTATCAATTAAATAGAACTGTAATTAATTTCATTTTCATAATAATGATGAACAGAATCGGCACGTGTATCAACTGTATTGATTTGTGTCTGGTGCGCACATTTGTGTTTTGAGCATGGAATTCAATGGAAAGAAATTTGTCTTTTCTCAGCTTTCCTAATTTTGTTCTTTTAAATTAAAAAAAGTAGTTGTACCTTATACATGTAGATTGCTATTAAATTCTATCCCATCTCTGGAATCTAGGATATCTTCAATTCCCATTTTCAATATTCTTACAATATTCCCAAACACTCCAAATAATTTCTATTAGTTCTAAAATTCAAATAATGTGAGCAATATTCTTAAAAAATAGACAAATTTTTGTTTCCCAAAGACTAAAATTTTTTTCATTTGTTCATAAATTCAAATAATGTTCCCAATATTCTTCAAAAAGGTACACATTTTATCGTAATAACCTAAAAAAAATTCAAGTACTTTTATATTTTAAAAGCGATACGATTTCAGGGATTTCTACAATTTTTTGAAGAAAAAAAATTGTTTCAGAAAATTATCCACGGTGAGGTCTCACAAAAACACAATTTGTGATGACAAATTTTACAACAATTGGTGCTCGATACGTAGAACAATTTAAAAAAAAACCAAGGAGGCAATTACGAAAAACCACAGCTGCAGCTTGAATCTATAATGGCGATGATGTAATCATGTGATCAATACTTCTGGCTCCTGACTCACTGGGATTGGCGTAATGTCACGTTTTCTGTGCAAATAACATCCATTGCGGAAATGGATCAGTATATTCTAAACAAATAACCTAACTCCAACAGGTGTAGCACCATTCCCATAAAAAAAGATAGTGAAAACGTATGCAAACAGCAACTTTTCAAATTCAATTATTGTCAAAACATCTAGCGGCCGAGTATTTTCACAAAATTTTAGTGAACCATTAAATGCATTTCTACCAAAATCACAGTGATATCGATGCAGAAGTTAATAGTTAACAAAGCTTAAATTGGTTTCCGAATACATTTGATGAACAACTGAACAACCCAGTATATTTTTAGCACATACATTGTCCCATATACACTGTATACTAGCACTGTTGTGACTCAACTGAACCAATTAATGTTATATGAACCATAAAACGTTCATAGTTTCATGTTTCCAGACGTTTCGGAAGCTATAGTTCTGTTATATATTTGAATAATATGTTCACCTTTTTATCTGCAACATTCCATTTTTCAAATATTCTCAATAGTTAAACCGGAAGTTCCTTAGCGGCCTTGTCATTGGCTCTTGTTTCAGTGCATGCAGCTGTTTCACACTTCAATACGGTGTACATGTATATTCACCTTATTTGACATATTAAAAGCAGCCCACGTTGAAGGTTGCGATTGCGATTTTAAATGATAAATTATTGCACTTAACCTTTGCATCTGTTTATTTATGGATTTGTTCTTCACCTATATCACGATTGTAAAATGTTTCTATTGCCCACCATAAACGATGAATCGTCAGACTTTCGGAACATTCAAGTATTTTTGGACGAAATCATATAGAAATTAACTGTATGAAAAACAAGTTGTAAATCGACTCTACAGGTGTTTTATCACCGCCTTTGAATGAACGGTAAAACATACATTTCTACGCGCAATTTCTCTCTTTGCACAAGATATCAATCAACTCGGTATGTTAAAGAAAAATGGTGCCATCTATGCGCGTTCCACGCAACTAACAACAATTAATAGGCTTTTTTTGCAGAAAAAATGTATTTTGAAATGGGGTTATGTTCAAGTTTTTTGAAAAAAAAAATAATAAATATAAAATATTTATAAAACAATACAGTCGAACGAGTCGAGTGGTACAGTAAACTGCACTAGCAGTTAATGAAAAATACGAAATAATTTTAGATGTACGCCTCATATCCAGAGGGATATACATGTACATGTACTAAGTTAAATATTTCGAAGCAAATGTCAAGAATAATGGGTAATTTAGAAAAATAAGATAATATTTATAAATTATTTCCATTCCGGGACATTAGAGAACATTTGAAAACAAGAGAAATTATGCAAATGCAGATAAATCAAATTATTTTAAGTTGTGTTGATTGATTTAAAAAATGTACTGATTACATGTACTAAGAAAAGAGACGATTCTTCAGTATTTATGATGTCTCAATATAATTAAAAAATAAACAATGCCCATGCAGTTAAACATGATATTAGAGAAAATCGACGAAAATATAAAATATGCGTGGCACATGTAGTTGAGTAAATAGGTGATTCAAATCATTACCGGTACACGAAAATGTGAAATAAGGATACGTGTGTATTACCCAAATGATCTCAAATGTTATAAAATTTCGTAACTACTTACGTGGTGGATTTGCATTCGTGGGTTGCTTCTGGCGAATATAGACGATGATGACGAACAGGAAAAGTGGGATGAAAGTTTCCAAGAGAAATACGAACTGAATGATAAAGAATGGATCTCATTAGAATATCTGAAAAATGTTGGGCATATTCGATCATTTCGATAATCTCTAAATAGACATCAGGAGATATATTGTTCTATTTATGACGCAATTTATTTGTGAATTTTGGTGCCAATAGACATGCCAGAAAAATAGAAATATTAATAAATATAAAAAGGCAAAAGAATTCAAAGGACATCCAACTTTCAAAAAGATTAGTTTCAGATTGATCATTCAGAATAGCCTAACATTGTCCTGAAAAAGTTCGTGTTATATGACAGGGCATGCATCAATGTTTCAAAGGAATTAAGCTATTATTCGTCATGCTTCAATCGAATTTTAAACGCGTCATCATATTCTCAGAAATGATAAATAATTGATGGCATAAATCAATTGGTTTTCGAGAAAAACTTGTAATAACTAAAAACAGACAAGAATATTTTGATTTTAAATTTCTATATAGGAAAGAAATAAAATTTTACCAAAAATAATGTCTAATCCGTCACGATAACTTGTTATAAAAATCATTTTCTATATCTCAATGATTTGTCCTAAAACTGCTTTTGCAAGGATATCAACATACCACTTTCAAGAAATAATAAAGGAACTTGCGAAATCTGATTTTGTCATTAACGATTATTTCGAAAAAAATATTTAGGTATATGCAGCATTTCAAACATGTATTAGATTAATTAGAAAAGGTTAGTTACATATAAAAGTGTGCTGCAGAACAGAAATATCCAACGTTAATTCGTCATAATAATATTTATTATCACAACAAACTATTACTATTATTCTAAAAATACATTAGTCGTCAGATAGGGGTATACTATAGCGATCAGACAGAATCTTTACGAGTTGTACTTTGGGAGACATGAAGTCACGTACACTGCATGCAAAACGAATGCATTAGAGAATTTTTTTTAAAAATCAGTTAGCGTGTCGGTTTTGCACACATTGCTTCACGACTATCAAATGGCGATTCGTAAAGCATCTGTCTGAGAACCCCTATTGTGCATTGTTTTCACAAAAACAGGTTTTGAGAAAAAAAGGGGCAAAAAACTAAACTAAATACCCGATATCCGTCACATGTATATTCCGAATATATTGCACATGTAAATGTAGGTTGCAATTAAGGTCATATACATCAACGTGCACAAATATTTGAATCAAACATGTTTGGGGGAAAAATCCATATGGTTCAACAGATGTACGGTATCATCCACATGTAGCGGCCCAAAATGTTTCACCGGTAACCGAATAATCGAAAATATTTTTCGCAATAAATTACAGCGCAGCTATACAAATTTCTCTAGCATTTAATTTTTAAGACACTTGGGCGTTTAAAAAAAATATCAAAAACAAAACATAAAGTGGAAATTTTTTGGGGATTGACTCTGCACAAGTTTCAAAATTTGATCGCCAAGATTTCAAAGAAAATCCACATTTTCCTATTTTATAAAAAAACCAAAACGACAGTTTGGGTAATGGGGAAAAATAACCATCCCATCCAGAATAACCAAATATTTCTTGAGGTTGAAAGTTTTTACTTAGTAGATCTTTACAAACACTTCCATAAACGTTTCATTTAAAAAGATCTTCGAACATTAAATGAAATATGTAAAATTATATGACGTAAATAATTTTCTAATTAAGTTCAACATTTTTAATCTACTTACGGGTTTCCGTCTTTTTAGGGTGAAGTTTTTCCACACGAGGAGCTTGAGTTGGAGCCAGTATCCCATGGCGCGTGCTGATTTTGAACACGAGTTCTCTCACAGTACTAAGTTGGAAATATAAGAAGCTCCCCCTGTGGCGTGTAATCGAAAACTGAGCCACGGATACCTGCAGGATTTTTCGCATGAAGGTGCTTTAGTCATCTGTGTTGACATACCTGTTCCATGTTTGTTTTCACCAGCTGCACGTGTTATATATATTGCCTAGGTAACGGGACTGAAAGATGTAGCCTATACTGTACGTGTTGCATAAGAAGCAATCAACGTTCAAGGCCCAGCGTCGATTGAATGGTCCAAGCTTCCGAAAATGACAATGATATATACCGTTATTTAAAACTGTCAGAAACAACACAAAATCGATGAATAATTAAAATAAAACCGGCAAACAATTTTTACGAGTGGAATACATGTATTCAAGACAAGCCACCAGATGGATGCTCGATCAGATCGAGGTGGATACTTAAGTTTAATTTATTATACTGGATATTGTAGTGGGTGCATACACTATATGTTTGAAAGGGTCTCCTATAGTTGTCCATTTTAAATGGGAAAGCTTTCGAAGATTGTTTTAAAAAATTAAATACTTCCTATACATGGAATTAATAATATTCGGAATTGGGAATTTCACATTAAAAACTTCCTAGAAAAGAGGACATCTTTTTTCTGTTAAATATGGAATTCAAAGTAACAGCGAACTATACTTAATTCGTCATTAAAGGTTTAAAATACAAACAGGGAACTTACATGAATGGTCGAACCTTATAGGTACTTACGAAACAAAAAAAAATCAGCATTGGGGAAATAACCACACATACAACTCAGGGAATAATTTTAAATTTTAACCATATTATATCACAATAACATTCAGGAGTATAGGGTTATTTCAGCTGTGTAATCCTCGCCCCATCCTGTTGTTTGAAAACACATACAATATTATAAGCTTTAATATTAAATATTCACTCTGCCTAAACATCCTCAGCTGAACAATAGGTCAGTAAAATGTCATTTTATAACGTTATTTGTGTGAACTTGTCCTTATTTCTTTTAACAACCGAAACATTTTCAGCCATTGATAAAGCGAATAACTCTTGAGATGAAGAACTATACAGTATATGTCTGCCAACATTATCCCAATTCCCAAACAAGCTGTGCCAACACCTGTGAAGCATGCATGTCTGTAAAACGGTAATATTGTACAGTACAAACAAAGTCATATTAAAAACTAAAGTTTACATGTCTAGTGGCTACTTTGAGGTATACTGCAGTGCAGTAACTGCACTGTCAAATATCCACGGCTGATAAAAATACCTAATGTCATCCATGAAGACTGGACAATAAATTGAAATGACTATTTGTTCTATAGCATGATAGCAAATCCTGACATACCTGTAATAGTTAATTTCAGTAATGATAAAATTATGTAATAATTCCCTTAAAAGTGACAGAATCAGGAGATAAATTAAGCTTAAGTCATGGCATGATTTATGAAAGTCAATCAAAATTTGGTGATTGAAAATCGTGAAATACTTGAAAAAGTGGTTCTTGAAATCTTTTTTTTAAAATTACCGTTAATTAACGAAGGAGGCGAATTTCCCCAGATGCTTTCGATTATACAGTAGGCACATGGTTATTCAAATGGTCTTTTCAAAGATTAATGCACCCTGATGGCAAGCTTCCTCGTAAAAAATCCTTGAGCGACCTGTTTTTATTGGCCACAGTTATACCTGTAATTATCCTACAGCAGTTGACAGCTAATGTTTTTAACATACTTGGGTACACATTAACTGGCGGAAATAAAAGCCTTTGATTCATGGAAGTGGTTTTTCCTCGTGTTATGAAAAAACAAAGGCCTTTCTTTTTAATTTTTAAAACTTGTTTACACCCTTATTATCGGAAAAACGACGAAGTAAAGGCGTAAGATTGGTTTTTGAAGGTCAAATTTGATGAAAAAAATGTAAAGTGGCAATGCGATCAGTAAACACGCTCTGGGGGGACTAGATCCGTGAACAGTATCATAGGGTTAGTTCAGTGTACTACGAAAATAAAAGAGCAGAGTTAAGTGGGAAAGCATTGAGTAATACTGTACAAACAAATGCACTTTTTAAGTACAGGGTTATTACAATAGAACCATCGGGTTTGAAAAATATATACAGTACAAAGTATGGCAGATATACTGATTAAATGACACATGAAAAGAAAGGGAAAAAGTCCAAGTTTAAAACGTGCTTACGCGCACTTTCAAACTTTGCTTTACATGCCCAGGTGGCAGCACGAACTTATCCAAAATGGCGACTATGCAGCAGAAAGCGTTTTGTGTGCTCGAGTAAATATATTTTTATAAAACCCGATGATTCTTTTGTAATAACCTAAGCTTAACTAATTAATTCATTGATTTCTGTTTGTATTGAAAAATACGATTTTTAATTCTAAGACAATCTGGAAAAATTATAGAAATTATAAATTGAAATAGACCTCATAACCTTCTGATCACTGTTCTAATATGCTGCCCACTCGATATCGTAATAACACTGTGGTATTAATTACAATGGGTATGTACTGTATGCTGTACTTTGAATTCATGCCCGGATGACCATGCAAGCATGCAGCATGCCTGCCTACAAATACACTAGTAGCATACTGTGCTTGTATAGATTGAAATGCAATCAGTCATATAAAAAAGTCAAATTGATGGGATATGGCAGATCTGCTATTGAATCAAACCACGGTTAACTGCGTTTTAGTGGTATGCAAACGACAATGCTTACTTGATCGTGATTTTTTTTTTGAAGTAACACAGTGTATATACATTGTGTAACTTCAAAAAAACATCACGATCAATAAATATTTTGAAGATCGAGACAAAAAAGTATGGACAGATATTCAAACGCCTTTTTCAAGTGAGGGATCCAAAGTTCTTGATTATCCTTTGCAAGTCGAAAACTAAACGGCAAAAATTAACTGGAAAAATGACGTCTTTCGAACTGATTATTTTGTGGGGTTGACAAGAACGACCAATAAATGACCAGTTTTTGGTCCCGACGGCTACCCTGGGGACTAAAATAAGAAAAACCCCAATACGTTGTATTTGGGATGCAACAGGTACCGCATAAGTCCAGATAATCTGAGCAGGTAGTTTTGGGAGCAGTGAACCACGCGTCGGTGTTCACGTCAAGTGGAGAGTAGGCCAAACAGCGAATGGGTTACCCGTGCCCCCCGGGTGTCACGTGACGATATTAGATGCGGTTGAAATTGAATAAATCTGCGTGACTGTTCCTCGAACAATAGTTGCGTGCCTGTTGAAGGAGTACGCGAGTATGTTGCTGGACACCTCTAGTCGCGCTTGAGCACGTCATTCCACATCAGCTGGAATTGGGTTTGAAGCATCCATGGCCATCGAATCGTTGGTCAGTCGCTTCGGCGTCTGGGATTATGTGGTCTTCAGCGGCGTCTTGGCCATTTCGGCGGCCATCGGGCTCTTTTACGCCTGTGCTGGAGGTGGCCAGAAGACGACGTCCGACTTCTTGATGGGCGGACGCCAGATGGGCATCTTGCCCATCTCGCTGTCGCTGCTGGCCAGCTTCTTGTCCGCCATCACCCTCCTAGGCACCCCCGTCGAAGTGTACACGTACGGGAGCCAGTACTTCATGATCTTTATCGGCTACTGCTTCGTCATACCAATCACGGCCTATCTTTACATGCCCGTTTTCTACAATCTTGGAATTACCAGCGCTTACGAGGTAATGTCATGCTTTCTCAGCATCTTGTAAGAATTATAAGAGGACGTGAGATGTAACACCTTTTATAAAGTTAGGTGTTATTCGACCCCTTCAAGAACGTGTAGATGGAAAGAGTTGGGGGAAAATAACGGAAAACTGAAGATGAAAGTTTTCGAGTAAAAAAGAAAGTTATGTCTTGGCGTAAAAAAAAGCTTTGGATGGTATGCTAATGATGAATTATCTTTGATAAAGAAAATGAAAGTGATGAGAAAATGAATTCCTGGAGTTTTTAAAGATGATGGTGAATTATGCAATGAAGATAAAAGCTGGAGGTGCTGGTGTTTCGTGAACAAGTTAATTCTTTTTTTCTAATAAAGATATCAAATATGCCCTTTGAAGTTTTTTTAAAAAAAATATTTCTCATGAAATAGGCCAACGTGTGTGCACCTTTTCAAAATTTATCCAACGAGTGCGTATTACTCAGCTGTTTATAGGCAAATCGAAAACAATGCTTTAATGTTTTTTTTAATTTTGACGTGTTTAAGGTTGATATTCATTTATGTTCCAGTGGTATTTTAATGTTCTTGATGTACATTATATACTTCAAAGCTTAATTTTTTGTTATCTACTTGGATAACAAAAAATTAAGCTTAGGTGTTTTTACATTAGACAAATTTGTAATTATGAAAACTTAGAAGGATGCATGCCCATGGTTATTAATTACATTGTTACAGTTTACACGCAATAGGGAAAAGTTTTTATGAAGGAAGTCAAAGAAGTTTTATTTAATTATTTTAACCTCCATTCAATCACACAACTAGAATATTGTATATCATTAAGAGACATCGGTTATTGTGCAATCAAGTTCAACGACTCTACATGATAAAAAATCCCCGATGCAACATGTATTCGTTTAGAAACATTTTCTTGTAGCAAATAAAGTCATACAATTTTCAAAATTTAAAGTTCATTCAATCAAAGTAAATACTATGAACAAAATACAAGAAATTTCACCTTATATTGATTCGCATTTGTTTGAAGTAAGTCCATATTTACGAATTTAAAGTTATCAATATGTCACTAGCCATAGTAAATGGATCGTTTGCAAACATCAATAAAACTGGTTCCTCGTGTAAGTTCGAGCCAAGATACATTATTTGGTCGCCCGGCCTGAATGGGTAAAAAAATGCTAAACCACTGAGCATTATGCAAAAATGAGACGCTGGTCATTTCAAATAATGTACTTGACCACCTAAATTGGAAAGAATAATTGCAGCAGGCTTGTGACAATTACACCAGTAATATGGGGGAAGACGATGGGCTGGTACAGAAACGATTACTGTTCATAATTGGGGTAAAAATGGTTCACTACTTGGACTAAAAAGACAAGTATTTCTTCTGTTTTCGCCCTGTTATGTGCCAGTTACTTTACGTTAGAAACACTGGTGAGAAAACTACCTAGACTACCTTGTACGAGGTAATTGACAGATAACCTTCATTTCTAACTCACTTAATTCGTTTTCTGGAGAAATGAAAATTACTATTTTTTGCACGTTCTGAAAATAATCTGAAATTTGTGCATCTGATAGACAATCAAAATCACATTACACCCAAAATGTTTTTAGTGAGTGCCCACGATACATACAATGTTCAGATTTCGAAAGTAGCTTTTGTATATACTGTAGATACGTCGAATATATGTACAGTATACATGTTAATTAAACAGATGATATTTAAATATTGAAAAAAACGCTGTTAAATACGCATCATTTATATACAACATTTATATAACTGCAATGCAAATATGTTCTGGCATTGATAATAGTTGGTAGCTTATTTAGATGAACATGTTTTGCTTCCTGTGATCAACAAACCTCAACTTTGGATAAGGAAAATAATTATTTTAACTTGCAAAATCAAATGTCGCAACCTTCAAATTTATCCTTATTATATTAACTAGCCATGGAGTAACTACTGTACCTTTTCCATAATGAATTTTAATTTGTACCTCATTCATGCTAATATCATCATTAATTTAATTTAGTCATGGTTAAGGACAGCTCGACATTTGGTGAAGTCATTATTAAAAAGCACAACAATATCTTTGTATTAAGCAAACATATGTGAATGGCGGGAGCATAAAACGGAATTAAGATAACGTTTTCATTATTTTCTTCATTTTAGAACAGCTAAATTAATTCTTCGCTTTCATTCATTTACATGAATATGAACTTCTTTGACCCCGATACATTTCAATTCATACAGTATTTGTATTTCTTCCCGAAAACGCCATTTGATTGATTACAGTACTATTAGTTGGCCAGGTCACATTTACCTACAACTCTTCAACCAGTTTGTACTGACTGAAAATCAGTTGTGATTCCATATTAACAAGGTCAGTCTTATAAAAGAAACAATTCCAAATCTACATACAATGCCGATCACCTACATGTATTTCCAATTGTTCTATCGCTTGATTAATCTTTATCGCTGTAACAGCACTTCTTGCAACGATGGATTAACAGCATTATCTCATCTCACATGTCTTTCCATTTCAAGGATTATATAATTTTGAAATAAACTTTCATTTTTGTTTTGTATACAGCTAATGCAATGAACAATTAGCAACAAAGTAAAGTGTATCCGGTTTATAAGATAATTAATATGCCTTAAGTTGTATTACGTCTTTAATAAATTATCATTCTATAAATGATAAAATATACCCTTGAAAATTAAAAATCCATACTCGTTGTAAATAGCAAAAATGTATCAACGAAAAACATTTGTTTAATTTTTTAACTTTTAGAAAAGCCGTTTATTTACGCAAATTTTTGGTGATCATATTTAAATTCAAGTTATCTTCAGATGTACATGTATGTTTTTTGTGTCGTATGATGTAATTTTCTCATATTTTTCTGATTAAATATATTTTTGAAAAGCGCAATGCTGCTTACAAATAACGAATGGAATTGAAAACCTGACTTTTTTCCAAAATGAAATTTTTACAACCAAATAATCTGACGAGTGAAAGTTTGGAATTTTTCGTCTTTTTCGAAAAGTCGTTTTAAAAATATGTTAAAATTAGACATTTTTTTTCATTCAAATGTGATAGAATTTTTCATAAGTGTATCATAAAATTCAACTTTTCAAAATATAATAATTTGATTACCTTGTTCAGGATATTTTATTTAATATTCCCAATGTTTTGACTTTAACAAATATGCATCCCACCTTAAAGAAAATGTGTTTTTCTTGTCTTCCAAGGAACAACCAATGCGCCAACTTACGTCAATTAAAATCTTATTGAGATTTAGTAAATTATAATTATTTTACACAAGTTTACATTGAGTGACACGGATAATTTACAAATAACAATCCTGATAACAATTCAAATTTTTTTTGCATTTTTTATTTTTCACGTATACAGTAAAGCCAGTCATGTCACACTGCATGAATGTCATGCACGACTACTCGTGTTAATAAACATATAAGAAGAGCTCTTAAATTGTATACTTACAATTTTTGAAGCATAATAAGCTAGTGCGTTATTGACAGACGCTATGATTAGTGATTAAATTTACTCGCACTCTAAAGATTTTCGGGAGGAAAACTTACAAAAAGTAAAACAGAAATTATTGAGATTTTGAATGTCTAAATCAGGCACGATAAGACTTCTACGAATGCGTGTCTGCATGTGGAGTTTAACATAATTGATTCTACGCTGTGAATAACAGTTCTTTGTTTTATGTTAATTTTTCATAGTTTATTCCTTATCGGCATTCTTTAGGTGTTAACTCGCACCCAGTGCGAGTAAACATGAGTGGAACTTAATTTATGAAGTTAGTCGCTCCTTTCTCTAACGGTATGCTCAGTGAAACTTAAGATGGCTTCATCTCACTTTTTAGTATGTTAGCAATATAATCAGAGTTGGTTAGCATTCAACTGTGAAACAAACGGCAGTCAATATATCCTGGTCAATGTTTTTGAAGGGGAGTGTTTACCATGTTCACATTTTTATTTTGCCAATATGTGATTTAATTAAATATTCTTCTGGATGTGTATATTGTCCTTGAGACAATTTTTTCTTCCTCATTAAATATATATATGATACGATTAATACCTTACAGTACAAGTTTTCGTAAAAAAGTTTGCTGAAACAATGAAATATATTCAGTTCAATTTGAAAATGCATTTTGAATGCATTATTTTTAATGTTTTGGAATGAACACTGATAAACATTCTGAATTTAACGAATTCGACAACATTGAATTTAACTAAATATTATTTGGAGTTTCATAATAATAACCAATTGCAGATGTCGTACATCCAATGCAGAACGATGCCAAATGGCATTATTTTGTACGCTCATTTTAGTACAATTGCCAAGTTTGGCACTATTTGGGGTTACATTTCAACAAACTCATCTTAACTTGCATTTTATGAGTCCACTGACTCTTTGATAGAGACGCTCTTCTTTCAACGAACAATACATTGAGGGATTGATAGGTGTTCTTTTGTGTATTTTTTAAATGCATACGAGTATATTAGATTTCTGATATATGAAGATTCGATACAGTATATATATATATATATCATATAGCGATGTACAGTATATCATAAATGCGAAACTTAGAAATTTTTTTATGAACAGGTGAATTTCCGTGAACAGTAGCCCTACATCACGATGTAAAATCAACTGGAGTGAACAATGCATGTTTCTGTATGACAAATATACTGCATGTGCGGAAAACGTACTCTATTGTTCAACGCCTATTGTCTCTTATATCGAAAACCTTTCAATATGCAATGTAGAAAAAAAATACAATGCCTTCAAGGTTCTTCGATTGAAATACCACGATCGGACTTCCTATTAGAAATCCCATTATCAGCGAGCAATTACAAATGCTCTATTATTGTCGAGCAGTATTTATTTTGCAATACAATGCGTTGAATTTTAATCACAACGCATTCAAAATGCATTGACAAAAAAATGCAGCAATTGTCGGTTTCATGTGTCGTATGCTAAAACTTAAGATTTATAATAGGATTCCGGTTTTTTTACTGTCGCTGTAATGCAATTATGTTATACTTTCACTTCAAATATACAATTAATATATGTAGGCCTACATCATATTTTTCATTATTCTAGTATCTGGAAAGGCGATTTAACCCCATTATCAGAAAATGTGGATCTTTCGTCTACATTCTGCAGATGGTAGGATCATTTTTTTCAATAATCAAATTCTTGTTCTTAGGTTAATTGCTAACCCCATTTCATTTGCACGCAACAATTAGATCACCTGTTGCTTTCAGGTAGAACCCACGAACTTTTAGACAAGGACATTCTGAAAGGTTTAAGCTAATCCCCATGTTAAAATGAAAAATTCCAAATGTAATGCATTTTCTTAAAAATTCTCCGAAATTTTGTTTTCTCAATTAATACAAAATGAGCGTATGAGCATTTGTCACATTTTTAACTTTAAACATGTTTTAACTTTTGATATTTACATTTCTTATGCCCACATGCCAAAATTCCAATACTTTGCGGAAATGCATCTAAAGGCATGAATTTTTAATTTTGATTATTTCAAAGCGCGTTTGGCTGATTTTGAAAAGCAATTCAAAATGTATTCGCGTGTTTAAACAATAATTTTAGGTGCATTTATAATGAATATCAAATATTTTCGTTATATCTTAAAATACATAAATTTTCCAATTTAGGATTAGCATTCATTTCTTATTAACTGGGTAAAATTGGTGGTTTTACAGTGTAATTGATTCTTTCTAACCTTATAGTTCAAAATGATCTGAGATATATGTACAGTATTGTGTGTGCACAAAAACATAGTTCATTGTTTTACTATTTTTATTGCTATTTTAGGTTATTTATTTGGCAATCGTTACATATGCACCAGCATTAGCCTTAAATCAAGGTTAGAATGCTCTCAATTAATATTTTTTTCATTTCATCCTTTGTTATTGATGCTGTTTTACAGTAATTGTTCAGTATTTATTGCTAGATTAGTTGGTATCTTTTCCATTTAAAAATTAACTACGGTAGGATATTTCAATTCTACCACTAATTCCTAGTATCATCAATCAACCATTTTTTTTCTCTATTTAGATAAACTAATTGAAGAATTAAAAGTACATGTACTGTTCATTAAACTAACTGGTTTGAAGGTCGGCAACAGTTCGTAAATTGCATAACGAAATAGAACGGTGTCATGGATAATGTAAATCACGTACACGCACGTAACTGATTAACAAATACAAGAAATACTTGCTAAAGCTAGCAGTTTGGAAATTGATGGCAAGGTTGCCAAGGTTGCAAAAAAAACGGTACTGGAAAATGGGATAAAAGATTATACATGTACATTTTAAATCTGTGGAAGTAGGTTTTTGCTATAATTGTAAATCAAGTATTATTTAAAGAAATTTTGCTATTTTCCAGTCCAAAATGGCAAAATTTAGTGTATTTTTCAACTACAACATTTTTTCACAAATCATTTTCCAACTTGACATAGGCTACTGTACACCGAATTATTATGAAAATGATTGCTTTTGTTTGGTCATATGCAGTATACGCTGTAGGTCAAATAGTGTGGAATATTTAATTGCTGCAAGTTTTTAATTTAATTGAAAAGCATCATTAACAGAATGCATCTATGGATGTTTGCTTTGAAAATGTTTTTCGTTTTTTTCGAGTTTATAAACTACTCGAAATATTAACCCAAAAAATTTGATCCAAAGTAGTTGATTTCATTCTGTTTTTATGGTATCGCACCTTCGTACGATCAATGTCCTGTTTTATGGCTAACGGTGCACCGTTAATTATATAAATTCAATTCGGTATAATCAAAATATGTTGACCTTTGATAGTGTAAGGAAAAGGTGATATCTGTTTAAAATTTACGCAAACATTGTTAACATGAAACCAATGTTTATGAGGTCACTGCCATTTGACATTTCAATTATCTTGTTTATGACGTTCAAAAATATCGAGAGAAACGCAAATTACCTGGGACTTAAAAAAAAATCTTTAGCATGAATTATAGCGTTGTTGATTACATTTTTAGGTCATAAAAATCTTTAAAACATAAAACATCTTTAGAACATTATTTCGAAAAGAAATGAAAACTAATTTTCTTCAACTAATAATTATAAAAGCATAATAGCTAATGCATCATCTAGACGATTTCGGTGATACATGCGAATATGACAATTTTCTATAAAGAAATAAGTTACATGTAATCTAAAATTACTTGCCAAATGCATTTATTTTTAATTACTTTCTTAATAGTAATAGAAAAAGGAAACTTATTTCGTCATATTTTGCACATATCAATACTAGCCAAATAACAAAGAGATATTTGCAATTTCTCATTAAAATTTCACTGTAAATCTGGTTGTTGCTATTGGGTATGGGGCATACAGTATGCTTAATTCAGTGTTAAATTTGGGACACTGAAAACATACTTGTACAGTATTTCCATTTCGAAATCTCTGAATATGCAGTTTAATTCATCCAAACCAAGCATAATTGACATAAATTAGCCTAACCTACAGTATATATTTAAGCAGAAAAATATCCCAAAATGCCGAAATCTTTCCAGAAATGTTATTGCTTGGACGTTCGCGTTGAAGATGAGAAATGCTGCCAAAATTAAGTTGAAAAAGGAAAACCCGCATGACCCAACTCCGACAAACATCAGACATGTTACAGAATACTCGTGCTGAACAGTAAATGTAACAAAGTTAAAGATGATGAGAAAATACTTTGCAACATACATGTATTTATACTTTCATAGTGACTGGATTGCACGTATGGGGCTCTGTTGCAGCGATTGCAGCGGTTTGCACATTTTACACATCAGTGGTAAGTATTCATATTCATATTTTGCAATGAAATATTTACTGAAACAAATGAAAGATAAACCACACACTTTATGAAAAATTCAGCTTGTTAATTAAACTATGGACATTAAATAGATTATGAAGAGAAATAGTAAAATGAGTCGGGAAAAAGGTTATTCAACGCTGTACTTTCTCTCCATTGGGAATGGGGAGAAAGTACAGTGTAATTCTTTAAATCCTGATTTATAATTTTAATTCTGTGTGAACAGATGGTCTATTACACCCACATGTGTTCTAATCTTTATGGTATCATGACTAAAATGAAAATTTATATCGCCTCTTTATTCCACACACCCCCAAACTCATGACAGTGCCACCTCCATGCTAAACTCTATGGAGTAAATTTTTTCTGTTGAAAAATGGCCGCGGTTGTTTAATACCTGTGTTATGTGGAATATTTTTGGTCGTTTTCCGTGTCAAAACATTCTCTGGTTCTATTGCCAGGTGTTTGGAAAACATTTATTAAACCCCTTTTTCTTAAAAAAAATTTTTCCCAAGTACATCTCCCCTTTAAAAATGGGGAGAAACTACAGTGTTGAATTAGTTTTTTTCCGACTCATTTGACTATTTTTCTTTATAATTTATTTAATGTTCATAGTTTCAAGCTGAAATTTTCGTAAAGTGTCGTAAATTTTCATTCGTTTCAGTAAAAATTTCATTGAAAAAATATAATAATTTATTAAGTTATTAGACATTTTTAGGGTGTTGAAATACTTTTTTCCCTCACTGTACATCAACCTCGTTTAAATAACGATGTGAGCATATTATATTTTTTGGATAAATTTATGTGTATAATAATTAACAGGTGGCTCTATAGCATCTGCATATCTACGATTAATCCTTTAACTATACATGGTTCTTGAAGCCTTATAAACACGTGTTTTAACTGAGTAATGATTCGCTAGCAGCACTGGTTCACTTCAGGGTTTTAATTAAAAAAAAAATTCATTTTGTGGATGCTTTTGAAGGCCTATTCGATAAAAAATGAGGAAAACTTTTAAGGACATGCTGAGTTATAACGAACCTTAAAAGACATACTGAGTTACGAACAAAAACTGCACCTTTACACCGAAATTAATTTCCTCATATTATTTTTGCTTTTTTCCCCTTCGGGACGAGGAATTTCCCCAAATGAGTTGGATTTCGGACCTTCCGAATTGATAAGAGGTGAAAAAAACTAAAAATTACCCCTTCAAGCAAAATTAACATTACTTGATTAAAAAAAGTTTGGATGAACAGTCCCCGATCGTCCTGTATATTGTGTGGAAATTATAAATTTCGGATAAGAAAACGTGTTTGTGTCGTTATTGCTTTTTTTTAATCTCAAACAAAACAGGCGAGTGAATATTACGGGTATAAGTTTTTGGTGATTTTTAATTTTTAATCCCAGACACTTATTTGTGGTACGAAATAATAATAGAATAGGCTGAGTTCAACTAAAGCATGAGCAAAAAATTATCACGCGCGAAGGTGACCTTTACTCGCTTTTTCTGACAATTGTTTTTTATCTGAACGGTCAACACATCGTGACGCCATCTCCGTAAATCTCCATTTTGAATTTGGACAGGCGACTTTTGCAAGTAAAAACGTTCGTGGTGTTTTTAAACGCATTTTTTTTAATGCATTAAATAAAAATTGATATTTTTTTCAAAACAATGTTTGCGATAAAAGGTGGCAGCCTCATTAGTATTCACGACGAAACGCTTAAAACGAAGTGCGCAATTTAAGTTCGTTTCTTGCAATAGCTATAATACAGCAGTATATATAGGAATATATTTTGAAAAATAGAAAAATAACTACACAAACATGTTTACTTCTTTATAATTTCCGAGTGAAACAACTTTTATAACAAAAAATAAATAAAAAAATACCAAAACATCGCCTATTTGTGGAGAAATTTAACACGATGCTGTAAGGGAGGGTCCAGGAAAAATGGATTTTTATTTTTCGATAATAGGGAAATTTTCACTTTTCTAGGAATATGCAGGGTTTTATAGAGATCTAGTATAGTCTTAGGAAAACATCAATTTTTTTTGTATCTCTATATTAAAGGCAAATTATAGGGGCCTTAATTTGCAAAGTTTTTCAAAAACCATACAAAATTATACTTTTTAATGCTCTAATTTATCTATGATCATTAGATAAATTAGTTCTTTATTTGTTTAGTTTTTAAAAAATGGAGATATTTTTAGAAGTATCGACGATAATAGCGACTAATTTTTTCAAAATCAAAAAGGATGTCAGATTCAAGAGTTGTCTGAATGCAGTTTCTAATAAATAAATTGCAAAAATTGCAGTTAAATTATTCAAATTTTCGGGGAAAAAAATAGGAGAGGAGGAAGTATGAAAATACAGTGTATGTTCAATAATCTCACCATCGCATCGCGATCGTGACCATCACAACTTGATTGTCCCGAGATATTTCGACAAAAACAACTAGCGAGTAAATAAAAAATTAAAATTGCAAATTACAGATTTATGGGGAGGAGGGCAGAGTGATTGTCCGTAAGCGTCACGCAACGGCGCGCCAATGTCAGACGCCATTGGTTTTCCCAGAATGATGTCAAAGGATAAAAAATCGCCTTCATTTTCACGAAGAGAGGAAAACCTGGTCCAGTATTTGACAAGGAAAGTTGCTACTGACCACTCGTGCCGTGAGACGTCTCGCCAACCTTGGGATACAGGTAAAACCACATTCTACATTACTATAGTCTTAATTTAATGAGGGGCCGCTTGCTCGGGTCTTCGTTAACCTTAATCAGAGATTAGGACAGGGTTCCCCCAGATCTGGAAAAGGCCGGGAAGAATGGTTTATTTTGAAAAAGTCAGGGAAATTCAACGCAGTCATGGCGATCCAAATTTAATACATCTACAGGTTAGCTCAATTCCCATTTTCCGAGTAGAAAGTTGCACAAATTTTCCAGATTTTCGGAGTAGAGATTTTCAAAATTTTCAACGTTTACCATGTACAAATTTGCACAATTGTCCACGTTTTCCGAGTGCAAATTTTCCACATTTTCCCAGGACAAAATTGTGCACTTCCCACTTTTTCCGAGCACAAATAATCAACATTTTCCGAATACAAAATTTTCCCATTTTAAAAAATATTCATGCAATTTCATGCAATCCTGACTGAAAAGTCAGGGAAGTTGAAAATGAAATTTCAGGGGAAACCCTGTAGGAATTCTTACAATTCATTACTTTTTTTAAGAAATTCCCTTTATTTCTTTATTGTAAAAAAGCCTGTAATTTTTGCAGGACGGGACCGATTGTCTCTCCGTTTCAGAGATTAGAAATATTAAAATTCTTATACTTCATTTCCTTACTTCGTTAACAATTAAATGCTCATAATCTCTTTTTTTTTGTACAAAATCCTCTAATATTCCTGAAGCTTTCATGGATGCTGGCTTTTGAAGCTACACTGTAGAGGAATCCTTCAATTGAGTTTTGCTAAATCTAAGTAGTTTTTCCTAATCATTTAAGAGATTTACGTTTTTAAATACGATTATGTGCATGTAATTTTATAAAAAATGATAAATTAATGAAGTTAATATGAGGTTAATTAAATTCAACTTTCCATATTTTATTCCATTCATGTATCAAAGAAAGTAGCGTCAATTACGTTATTTGCAACCGAATTTCCAAACTAAATTACTGTTTTCAAGAAATCTTTAGTGCTAGAAACGAAAAGTGATAACATTTAAATGCAGTTATCGATTAAAAATGAATTTAAAAATAAATCGAAAACTGCATTAAGATTTCTTGAAACACTAGTTTTGGCAAAAACTGCCTGTTCACGTACTGTCTTGTCCACTATACGTGTCAGAGAATTCAGTGTTAATGTCGTATTTACTGCAAGTAACAGTGACGTTTCGCCCCTTAATTGGCAAATTTTTAACAATTGCTCCGAGTCTTTATTATCGAAGATCATTAACAACGATATAATCAAATGTCCATGACATTGCTCCAGGTATTTTGCTGCTTTGGAAATTACAACAGAGCTGGGGGGCATTTGACCAATTAACCTCACAAAGTCCGCAACTCGTTTACATTTAATTAATTTCGTTATGATCACCATTTGGGTCAGAAACTGGACTATAATTGTCTCGCCCTGTATCGACACGGTTTATATACCTTTTTTTCCAATATCTGGTCAAGATTTCGCTCAAACGAAAGGCAAGAAAATAAATTCGCCGAACGACCACTCGACTGCATGACCTTCTTATGTCCACTTATCAGTGTTAATTAATCTCCGCGTCCTTTTTTCTCGGTCATTTTCTTCGAATACTTATCAAAAAAACGCCAGGTGACGTAAATTGAAAGAAAACGAAATTGCCTTAGGATACGAATTCGTTGGCACTAATAGAAGTAAGAAAGTTATTTTTTTTACCACTAGCGCCAACCAGTGGCAAACAATTGGTAATGCATTTAAATTATCAATTGTTGGCCCAGCTGGTTGGCGCTAGCGGTCAAAAAAATTAACTTTCTTTACTTTGAAGTGCCAACGAATTCGTACCCATAGGCTCGAAAATTGTATGTTCCATTCGAACTCGGTGGCCGAGTGACGTGCAGTAGTTTACTGTAATCATCGCCAATTCGACGATTTCATCTATGCCACAATAAAAGTCTGCTCGAGGATAGGCTAACTGGAGCAGCGTAGATTTACGGGCTTACAGAAGAAAAAAACAATCTCCAGAATGGGTGTTAAAATTAAAAATCAGACAATGGGGATATATAGGAAGAATGGGGCACCGACTTTAACCCCCTCAGTCCCTGTGAGGTACGTGTTGTGTACGTAATGTTTAAAACATATTTAGCATTTGAGAAAATGGGCGTTTGGTTGCACTGCAATGCTTCAGTCTATAGAGGAAAAGCCCCTCTTTCTAATGCAGGCATTCAGTGCATCCTAACGTTATTTTTTAGGAAATTATTGCATTTTGAAAACATGGAGCTACATATTCAAGCAATTATTCGTGGTTAATGGTGTCCAAAACGTATAGCCCCGAGGCCCATTTCGAGGGTCTTTAGGTCCTATCTCTTAAACGGTAATAGATACGAAGAAAAAGTCAATTAAAAATTTGTAGCCTTGTAGGGTGTCGCGTCGAAAACTTAGTTTAACGGCTCCATTCGCAACATTTAATTACCGATCGCCACACAACGATTGACTTCAGGGATTCTCGTAAGTATGCACCCACGCATAACACCGCTACATTGCTCGATTCCTAAAACAAACCCGATCCCAAAGCTTTCCTGCAATGTAGCGGTGTTATGCATGGGTGCAAACATACATTAAGCCCACAAGTCATTAAATGACGACGATCGATAATTAAATGTTGCGAATGGAGCAATTAAACTAATTTGTAGACGTCCTACAACTTTCTAATTGACTTTTGTTGATACTTTTGGCGCACTGGGGTGCGCCTGATCACACCTGATCGAATTTCTGGCGATGGGGCAAATGAGTTGCTGTTTTAGTGATTGTTCCACGGCCATCCCATTATTGCAAATATCGAGATAAATTTTTGGACGACGTGGTAAGTTGTTATGCGGCCATCCCGCCTTCTACAACTTCAATATGATACAGCGGCCCATCCACAACGTCCCACGCCTCATGTATTTCTTTTTGCCGAACCCCTTTGTTTTTGCCGACATGGCTACCAACCCCGTGGTCAACTGACAATGACCGTCAGATTACGTGGACGTCAGTGCCCGACATCTGCGGCATATTTGATCAACGCCACGGATCAAATTCCAGCTTCCCCTTCCCCGGCCCTTTTAAGGGCCACATCCTCAGATAGCGATCGAGAGAGCGAGTTGGTGCCGCAATACTAACAACTTTTTTTTCTTCGTAGCTATTACTGTTAAAGAGATAGAACGTAAAGACCCATGAAATGGGTCTCGGGGCCATATGTTTTGGGAACCATTAAATTCAGCCCTTGGTTCCTAATGTCCCCATTGTTTGATTTTTCATTTTTACACCCA
>JAQGBX010000139.1:0-46737 GCA_034698745.1 Megaphyllum sjaelandicum
TTGAATGATGATCCCCTCTGCCACATGGTACTATGTACTGACTGCAGAGTAAAGAATAGAATAGAATAGAATAGAAGAATACATAACCTTGTTCATGTTCATGTATGTTCCACTTGGGTAACTTTCTTCAGGTCTAAACTTATAACTGTACTTCAACAAACAACAAAAACATAAGTATCCATCATAATCCAAACTGATCATTTCTGCAAATTCAAATTAAACGACTTCATATTTATTTCATGTTCACATCATTGACAACAACAACTTTCCAGGCTCGAACCAATGTGGTTCGCTGAGGTATACGCAGAACTGAGTGATAAAAAGAGTATTAAAATGATACAATTGCATGTTTCGCAGAACGTCTACTGGGCAAATTTTAGTTTGCGGCAAGGCGTAAAAACGGCTATAGATGCACGTACGTTTAATTTAGACAGCGAGTCTATCGAATGTGAAGGATATAATTCATAAGGATTTTCTTTATAACGAAATCAAACCATTTAGAACATTCCCGTGGAACTTTGGCAATGTCTATGATGGAATTGCAACAACATTAAAACTAAATTTGTTAGCTACATCTTTCCGGTGGCTCTTGTTCAACACGCCTTTTTTGTTCAACATCAAATCAAAGAGTATTCAAAATTTCTAAAAAAAAAAAATGCACCGCAAACGCTGCTGAAAAAGGCAACTCAACCAGAAAACGTACTGTACATGGACTATGCTAAGCTTGCTCAGTATCAACTTATGCACAAAATTATCACTGCAACATTCCCACTCTTAAATTTGAACAGGAAATAGAGAGCTATAAATAAAGTACATGTTTTCAACAATGAATATTTGAGGAAACCTCAGTGAAATAATGTTTACATGGCCTTAAACTTCATTTAACTAAGCCAAGTTAGGTACATTCGAATAAATATAGCCTATTTTTCCTGTTATAAAACTTGCAAATCATAGACAAAATCACTTGATGTCCAATCTGTACTTGGGAAGCATTTCCACAGGACGAACGTAGTGATTATTCGAGAGAAGTTCATTAAGTTGCCGCAATCATTTAAAAAACGGCTGTATGGATTTTAATGTAATGTGTTGAAAAAATTCTTCCATCTGAACCTATTTCAACAGTAAAAAATACGATTCAAAAAATGTATGTGCTTAAAGTTGGTGCGCGAAGATGGAGTCCGGGGAGAAAGTGGCTCAGCAGGGTTTTTTTTTAAAAACTTTTCACACACAAATGACAAAGGTTTAAACATTTTTTTGAGCAAGGCATACAGTCGCTACCACAATGATGCCAAAAATGTATCCCCCAAAATTGAATTTTTTTTAATATTCAGTTTACGTGTATTTTTCTACCAGCTTTTCATTAAAACCCACGTAGCCAGTTTTTTAAATGATTGCGAGAACTTAATGAACACACTCGTAACCATGTAAGAAATTAAGAAGCAGGGTACATTTCTAAACGTTTAAAAACCGGGGAAATTAAATATAACGTCTACGATGGGAACAAAAATTAAAACAGGACTTCATCGAGTTCAAATAGGCAGAGTTTTCCTCAAACGGAGGCAAATATTGGATACTGCATGATTTAACCACGCAACCTGATGCAAACCTCTTGCATCGGACAACTTTATACTAAAAGATAAGACTGGGTCCATTTCCTTAAGGATATTCCGATACTCCGACTGTTTACTTATTTACCGATTTAAAATAAAATTAAAAATACATCTACAAATAAGTTATTTGTTGTTTGGCATCGATCATACCCGAGTCCCTCGGGGTAGTTGGCTTTGCTCAACGCTCTCTGCTTCAAGACAATCTCAGAGTTTAGGTTAGCTTTTCTACATGGTCATAACTTTTCCAGTAAAACTCTTGGTTCCTACAAATATCCGAAAAAAACGTACACGCAGCTGGGTTATTCGGAAATCTGCGCAGCATGACGCGTATCAAAATCTACTTGACGTTTCGGGGGGAAAAAACGAGCTTTTATGACAAATGCAGAAAGTACTTTCCCCCGGAATATGACATGAAATAAACGATAAAACTATGTATAAATAAATAAGCTTTTAAAAAAACGTAAAAGCATCACAGAAAAATACTGAATCATTGCTCGCAATCAGATCTCTCGATGAACTGATGTACCGTAAGCGCTTCCAGTCAAGTTTCGAGGGGAAAGAATTCTTTCTTGCCAAACGTACAAACGTGCAATATGTGTTATGACCAACTAAACGTGGGACCTAAGTTGTACTTTTTCACATCTAGAAACATCTGTGCAACTGAGACATGGGTCAAAAGGCATAAAAATGCATAAGAATTGGTCAGCTATTACTAGCCTTCCTGACAAACTATCTCGCGTATGTGATTCCTATAATAACTGTACAAATCATTGCGCCACACACACACATACACTATAATGAATTCCTAAGATTAGTATCAACGATTAAATCTTAAGAATTCCATCCTAAAATGCTTTGTTTCAATTTTTCTTTGATTTTTGATTTTTTTTTTCGCAGTTAGTTGTTAATCCAAATGCTTTCATTATGCATTATCAAATGCCTTAATTTGTCTTAACTGCGCGTCAATTCACGTATCACACGTCATCTCCAGTAGGTCCCATTAACCTTAATCGTGTTTGCAAAGGAGTAGCATCTGTATACTCTAGGCTAAGTCCGAGATCCCCGTCATCGTCCATGGTGTTACTCTGCAAAGAATGAAATAGGAAGTTCGGTAAATTATTGCAGCACATGCACGGTCAACATAAACTTTGATCGGTTAAGTAATATATAAATGTTGGAACCTCCTTCACTTATCAGGGTTCACTCGTAAATATCATATTTAACTTTCCTGACCAATAAAAAATGTCAAATTGACATGTGCCTATGTTATCGACACCAGATAATATACAAAATTTTGCAGATTTTGTTAATGACCATTTCTTAAAATTTACAAATTTACAAAATTAGCATGTAAAAATGCTGAAAATTTTACAAATTTGTATTCGGAAAATGCAGAAAGTGTTGCAAGTTGTTTTCAAAAAAAGTTGATAACTAGAAAATTTGGCAAAGTTGTACCCGGAAACTATTGAACATTTTGAAATTTTTACAAAAAAAGTTTTCAAATGGGTTCTGAGCTAACCAAGTGAAAACATTAATTGTTTGTGACAACATTAATACGTTGAATTGCCCTGACTTTTTCAAAATAAATCAATCTTCCTTGACGTTTCCTGGCATTTTAAAATTCCCTAACATTTCCAGAACTGGGGGAACCCTGCTTATTTACTGTGATGATTAGTCTTTTTCAGCATTTCATAATCAAGAGTTTCTAAATCAAATATTTCTCAAAGCATTACACTGGTTATCAATATAAAATATTATTTATAACTTGACTTGTTCAGCAATCTGTGGAGACCATTTTGAGTAGCTGCAGCATTAGTGTAAAACAATTTTAGGATTTTCTTTCATAGGCTAGAAATAAATCTCATGACATCTCCTAATATGCAAAACTGCATAAGGTCTACAGCACAGTAAGGTAGCACAGTTAGATCAGGAAATAAGTATCACACAAATCTTAAAATTACACCTTTAAAAATGTTTGGAATGCAAACAGGCCAAAGGATGCCAAAGAAACTCCAAATACAACAGCAATTCAGAAAATGGAACCACCTAGCAGCATGTATAAAATATTTGACTTTACATATTGCATAATCCATGCACCCTTTTAAAAACCTGATAATTATTTCTATGCTTCTTTTTATTTACAGTACGTTGCGAAACTCCTTTCTTAGTTTAGGGACAGACTTTTGTATGAGGTACATGTACGAGGGGTGTTCCTTAAGTTTCCGCAATTATTTTTTAAAAAAAGGTTGTATAGATTTTAATAAAATTTGTTGGAAAAATCCATCCATCCATCATTCTTGAACATATTTCAACCTGAATACTTATGTTTCAAAAATTACGAGTGCTTAAAATTAGTGCGTAAAGATGGAGTCCGAGGAGATAGTGGCTCATCAGCATTTTTTTTTTAAATTTTGAAGGCATTCTAGGAGCAGAAATGCGTGGCACGTTTAAGGTCCGAGTAATGTCCGAAAGTTGGGTCTAGGAGTGGACTGGTCAGTTGAGAAATGGACGTTGAAAATGCGAAAGATGGTGAGAGAAGGGGACGTTTGAGTGTCTTGAACAAATGCCCAAGGTTTAAACGTTTTTTGAGCCAGACATACACTCGATGCCACAACGATGGCAAAAAAGCAGCTCCAAAAATGGGCATTTTTTTCAATAATACATGTAAGATCAAGTTTATGCGGATTTCTCTCTACCAAATTTCATTAAAACCCATACAGTCGTTTTTTAAATAAAAAATGATTGCGGAAACTTAATGAACACCCCACGCACATTTATATTTAGTTGCCCTGAACCAAATGACTGAACTTTTTAAAGCTAAAATTGAAAACGAAAGCATACTAGTTACAGTACAGTGGAAAGCTAATAAAAAGCCATGCACATTTCAAAAGCAAACAAACCAAACGATTATTTAAAAATGCAGCGAAAAAAAGCCGGAATATTAATAAGTAAAAAAATATATGTAAAAAAGCACATACATCTTCTATAGTAAGGACTCCGTAAGCATGTCTGTCACCCCGTGACTAAAAGTAAAAAAAATTAAATTAACAAAAATAATTAAACATTAAGATCGAGTTAGTGAAATTCGTGCAATTTTTAGCTGTGGAAATGGCAAAATATAAACTGGCAAATTTATTTAAATAACATGCTATGGAACTTTATGAAGCATGCGGGAGATGATCGAATGGTATTAAAAAATATGAATTTTCAATGCAACAAAAGTGTATCCAAAAATAATTAAAAGCAAACTACAAAACATGTAGTCACATACCATTTTGCATCTATTTACATGAAATTGTGACCATCCATGGGAATAAACGATGGCCTAATGCCACTCGTTTCTTCTTCCTTCAAACGACAGCGTGGAGAGCAAAATAAAACAAAGGACACCATAAATATGGTAACATGCAACGAAGCGCAACTGGTATTTAAAAATAAAGCTATTGGAAGCGAGCGTAAAAAGAGAATTGGGAAAAACAAGGAAAAGCAATTGTCCTAGATTGTGTCTAGAAATATATTCTGGGATCTTTATAAAAAAATATGAGTGTTTAATGTAGGGTTCCCTCAGAAACTTCATAGTCAACTACCTTGATTTTTCCAGGTTTATAAACAAATTTCCCTGACCAATCACGATGTAAATAGTGTTGTCCACGATTTTGCAAAATCTACGCAGGACAATCAATATTTTGCAAAATTTAGTAATGGCCATTTTTCAAAATTAATATAAGAAAATTTTAATTTTTTTTTTGCAAAATAAGCATGAATTTGTTTTTTGCAAATTTGTACTCAGAAAAGGTTAAAAAATTTAAAAAATCTGTACTAAAGGTTGAGAATTTTCCAAATTTGTCCTCGAATACTTTTGATAATTTAGCAAATGTATACTTGGAAAATTTTAAAAGTTTTAAAATGGGCCCTGAGCTAACCACATAGAATCATTATTTTGTATTGTGACAATATTGATACGTTGAATTTCCCTGAGTTTCTCAAAATGTCATTTTTCCCTGACTTTCCCAGACATTTTCAAGTTTCCTAGGTTTTCCAGGTCTGGGGGAACCCTTTAACGTTAAGTCGACGAATAAATGTATTCAAATTAATGAAAAATAAAAATAACACGGAATAAATAATTAATTGGCATGGCTTATTATGTGATATGCCATCAAATAACTTCAACCCAGATAATTAAAAGGCAAACTAATTTTTGCTAAACCCAATTTTGATTGATTATGTATAAAAACGTTCACAGCCATTCAATAATAAGTACAACTTATTAAAAAAAAAAACATTACATCACCAAAGCGTGACATTTTTTGCTTTACATTCTCAAAAATGTTGTGTCACCATTACTACATAGCAAAACATATTTTTTTTTATCCTAGCTAATCATTCATCCCAAACTGTGCTTGTGAAATAACTAACCAGACCATTTCCCCTGTGCTCGTCAGGAATTTGCTCGGACATCACGTACTATCACCATACTCTAGCATACAGGCATATCCCGCAACAAGGACATACATGTATTTACAGTAACACCACTCGCATTTACATATGCTCGCTTGTCAAGAGTGGACACAACAGCTTGACGTCTCAGCTCAAGCAGTTTTCAAACACAAATAGTTTCTTAAAATAAGGCCTACTGTGTTTACTTTTAGTTATAAATGCATTATTAATATCAGTTTAATGCCCATACATGATGCCTGCAATGCAGTAAATGCTCCGATGATAATTATGCAGTATTCTAAGGTATAACTCAATTGTTTTCACGGTTTCCTTTTTACCCAACACTCCCGCAGTGCCCACATGGACCCTAATTACATTAGTGTGCAATAACACATTTTGGAAACCACTGTTGAAGTACTTTGAAGTTTGGTAGCATTTGAGTAAATTACTCAAATTTCCAGTGCCTTTTGTAAATTCTCCCCCCACCCACAAACGCAATAACAGAAATTTTAAACACTTTGGGCGAGCTGAACGTCCGGTGAGTTTTCGAGACAAAACGGGATTTTAAGCAACTAGTTCCGAGTCGTGAAACTCGGAATCTCCAGTTTCAAATCTGAAAAAATCTAGCTCCACTCAAACCACGATAGCCTAGGACAAGTTAATAGTCAATTAATGGCAGAACAAATATTTCCCACTCAGGGAAACTTGAGTAATCGATTTCAATCAAAACTTGCTCAATTCTACACGAATCTGTAGTTCAGCTCGCTCATCTCTAAAAGGATGAACTTCAGGTGGCCAATATATAAAAGTGATCAATGTCGTTCATTAACCCAGGTTAACGAATTGCGTTTTTGGAATTTCTCTCACATCTAAAACTGCGTACATGTATTTAAAATGCACCGTACATGTTTTCCATAAACTATTAAATGATACCTATAAAATATTATTTGAAAACTTAACATCTATATGGCGGAGAAAAGAATAACTCACCCTACGAGGGCCACCAAAATTTCGACAATTTACATCGGTATCATCTATACAAAGATCCACGTCGGAATCATCGTCCCTACGAGCGCTAGCCTGAAAATCAAAAAATGTAAAAAAAAAATGCAACAATGCATCGCAATAAAAAGCAACAACAAGCAAACGTACCTGCGTGAGTTGCTGCGTGCTAGTTAATATCCTTGCCAACGGGGTGCAACAAACTGGCAACGTTTCTAACAAAGTTGGATGACAATGGGTTAACAAGGGTTTCATCAATCTTGAGCGTTCATAAGGATAAAAACCCAAATTATGTTTAGTAATGTGCTAAAGTAAAGGTGGCTGAATAATTTTCCAAAACGTTTTTTTTTTTTTCAAAGATACCTCACGTCGAAATTGCACCATATCCTGACGAGCCACGCTTTTTCGTACGGTTTATTCTCTGGCACATTGTCGTGCGCGTCCTAGGGAGGACACAATCACATTTAAAACATTGAATATATAAACATTGAGCTATTAACCAATTCAAAAAGTGCACAAATTGGTGATTATGATCCGCTGAAATTTTGTGCGCTCTAAATGTTCGCATTCCGCATCCTACGTACCCTCCAATCCATGTCACTATACACCTGTAACAAGGCAATAAAGTTTCATAAAATTCATGCGAGACGGTAAGAGTGTTGGCTCACATAATGTCAACGGAATCCAGTAAAATTATCTATGAACCTACGAGTAAATTAGTGGTTAGTAAGATGCGTATGAAGTTAACTCTTAACAAAAAGAACATGCACAATTGAATTTCTCGTCAAAGCCTTTCAATATTCCAAAGATTTCGAGGCAAGACAACTTTAGTCAGCCAAGCTGTAAATCAAATGTGTTAGTATACCTATAATACTGACTCAAAAGGAAGAATATGCAGTCAAGTGGATTGACTGTGTTAGTAAACCGGTAAAGAAAAAGTCATGATGTTTTATGTAGTGATTAACATCCTTGTGCTTAGCAGTTATTTTGAAAAATAAACATGCATTCGTGAAAGTGAAGACAAGACAGCCACGGGAGAATATAGCAAACACACATATTGCCAAAAGACAGTGACTTGCCGTTCTCACAGCGGTGAATCCAACTGCATCATGCTCATCTTCAACACCAACCCTAAAATATTAAATGAATCTGATTATGTTTTTTTAAATGTCAGCGACTCACATTCAACATTATCATCAAACAATTATAATTTGAAGCACATGAAGCCACACAAAGTTACACTTGCTAAATACACAAAAATAATTATGATGTGAATATTACAATGACCCATTGCAAATTATGTGCTTAGCAACATACAAAACGTTTACAGTTTACAAAAATGTGAAAAATTCTTCCATCATTCCTGAACATATTTCAACATTAAAAGATACGTTTTTTTGAATAATAGATGACATTAATGTGTATTTTTCTACCAAATTTCATTAATTGCAGAATTTGCAGAAACTTGATGAACACCCCTCGTACTAAAAAATGTAAGTGCACTGCGAATAGCCCAATGCATCGAGATCCGTTAAAAACTGGGGTTACATTTACTGCACAAACAACATGCTGCTCTATGCAATCATTGGACTATTCTCAATTCTGCCGTTTGCCAAATAAGAGAGTATTGCTAATTATAAACACACCTTAAAAAATAAGAAAAAGAATATTTAAGCATTGCGATACATACGGAATCCCTAACCACGATAGAAGTTGCGTAGTAAAACCACCGCAAACAATGACTGTGACCATAACGATGATCGACGTAGTAGTTAACATAGTTTGTCTCGCAATGGATAGGGTATTTCTGATAGCAAGAGCGAATGCCATGGCACCTCGCAGACCTAAATATCAACATAAAAGTTGCAAAATTAATGCATGGACTTTTTGCCAAATACTCAAAATCAGCGCTTTGTGGCTTACCCGAAAAAAACATCATGTGTTGGAAATTGTAGGGGATTTTCTGACTTCTCCCACAATTTAAAAGGAATGTTAATGGATATATATTACAAGCCCTTGCAATCGCAATGGCAAGCTGAAAAATAGGTTCAAGGATTCCAACCAATTCAACAAAGAGATCGATGGATTAAATTATCCCAAAAACATGACAAAATCCTTTGAAAAAATTCAAAGGATACGAAAGAGGTGCACACGAAACCAGCATCCCAGTTGTGTTTCGGAAAGGTAAACATCGACACTCCGATGTAAGAAAAAATAAAATTCTCGGCCAGAAAATTCAGAAGTTCGAAAAACTGGAAATAAACCGAGCAAGATTAATAATCGACGTACTTCACATGCATAACAGTCTTCCGCATTAATTTAACAGGGTCATATTAATTAAGCTCTTTCAAGCCCTTACGAGCAAAATTTTTAAGTAAATTTTAAGAGACTAAACAGCAAATTTCAAAGATTTCTGTTAATTTCCGCATATTGTTGAAAAGAAAGCTTTCAGAAAATTTCCCAAGTTTCTCACAAATTTGCAAAACTGTCCGACGTGTCTAACTTCATTCAACTCCATTAATTCCTTTACCATTTCAACAAATGCAATTGAACTATATCTTCGAGATAAACAAACATGAAATTGAGGAAGTACCTGCTTAGTTCTGGCCCTGGACTCAGGTGATAAATTATTGTAGGTATAATGCGCCTGGCAGATGCCACAAAACAGCACCGCGACTATTCCTAAAACATAATTTCAACAGCGAATAAATATCAAAAGCTCAGCCTACGAACAATAGGTACTGAAAATTTAAGGCCATACCTGTAAAGTCAGCTACTTCTGCCATGAGAAAGGAACAATATGACATAAGAAAAAATAAAGCAGTCTCCAACAGAGGAAATTCACTAAGTTTCGTAAATTTAGTAAGCTGACAATATGGTTAAGGAGAAAATATTCATATTTTTTTGCCACTCCAACAAAAACCAAAAAAACAAACAATAGATATCATTCGCAAGTCAACTAAAGGATACCAGTGCTGTGAGACACCCTATCGCCGCGCCAATGGCGAATGAACCACAAAGGATTCCCAAAAAACTTCCCAATGCTTGGAAAAAGGCGCCAGTATCGAATCCTCCATGTGTTTGGTACTTTTGTTCGTAGTTCTGTATTGAACTAAACAACAAAATTTATAAATTGTAAAAAATATTTAAAAAACCATCAGATTCAGTTGAAATAATACAAAAAGGTGCAGCAGGTAATTTGGATTATTAAATTTTACCTTGACAGGGCAATGGCTACAGCATCATTTAAAACACTTTCACCGAAAACCAAAGCGTAAAGCGTAACATCAACGTGCAAATCGTGAAATATCGCCAGGACAGTAACTATAAAAATAAAATAAAAAAGAAATAGAAAAAAAAATAGAAAATCATCAATTCAATTCGATCCTTGATGGGCCTGTTCATGAGAAAAATACACATCCCAATTTGGAACATTTCAATGACATTCAGTTGTATAAACTGAGGACATAACAATTAAAAATTTAATTACAGCATTAATACGAATAATAGCATAAATAAAAAATATAATTTCAATTGAAAGCTAACTTTTGTTTTCAGCCATGAACTAATTTTTTAAGCAAATAGACCGAGTGATATCAAAACTTCAAAGATGAAAAAGATGATATCGCAAATATTTAAACTTTTTTTTTGGCTCGTGTAATCATAAAAAAGATAACTGGAGTAATAGACCGACATCGACACAGTTCTGTAAGATATTTTTGCAGGGTCGATCAGAGAATCAACAAATCCCTTAAAATCCTTAACTGGGTTTCAAATATACCTTTTATTTTTGCAATTTAAAATGAAATAATGTTTTTTAAAGGTAAGAAGAAAATACAAATATTTGCAGATCGTACGCTCGTGTTCAAAAGCAATTCCAATATTCAGAAGTAGGCTATATAAATTATGCTTAGCTTTTGGACTTGACTTTTCATGCGAGTAACGACCAAACGTTTTTTTAAAGTTACCGCAATAAAAAATAAGAACGCTAGCTTTACCTGGATCAGTAGCGGAGATGATAGCACCGAAATACAGACAGTCATTGAATGAAAATCCGAGATGTGGCATTAACTGAACGAATCCATACACAACCGCGCTTTCAAAAACAGAAATTTCAAACGGTCAAGCTCTGATGCACGAAATGTAAAAATGTACGAGCGACCGTGATACTCACGCAGTCACGAAGCAGGAAACTGCTGTCCCGAACACCGCAATAGCCATGATCGCTCCAAAATTTCTGAAGAAATGCCGCTAAATAATTTGAAAAATAAAAAAATCATCAAAAATGGTTATCGTAGCTGGAGCGAATCATTCGAGTTATTAAAAATAAATACTTCAACATACCCTCTTTAAACTGTAGCCAGCAGAAAATATAATAGGCGGTAGAAGAATGTTGAAAAAGATTTCCGGATCAAACGTTGCCTGTTAAAAAAAAAAACTTGTTCCGTTTACTTCCAAAACTTTCTAAAGACACAAAGTTTGCAAAACGTCTATGTTTGTGATGAGAAAATGTTGTAATGCTACTGAGTGCATTGCGGTGAAATGCGAGTGACTATTCTAGACTTAATTTATAATGAGTACAGTAGTATTCCTGAACACAGAACAAGTCAAATAAAAAAGTAGCAAACTTTATTGAAGCTATATTAACTCAAAACCATTTGAAGCATAATTTAATTTCCACAGTAACTTATTAAATTAAAAGTTATTACTTGGCACTACATTATGTATTTCATTAATTTATATGGGCCTTAACTATGTCAAAGTTAAACAACATCTAAAATTATTTTTAAAATAAATGCTTTACTCTAAAACTAAGTGATGTTAACCTTCTCCAAAAAAAAAATGTTTCATAAATTTTATTTTTATTTACAGGCAATGATTATTCCATTAATAAAAAAAAAACAATCGATAAGGAAATCAATATTAGCCAGGAAAAACGTTTAATATGTGAAAATGAAGGCATGCATGAAAATCATAGGCCTATGCTTCAAAATTCAACATGATATTTTAAAACACTTTTATTCCGATAAGAGTGTTGATAATTGATAAAATATGCAAATAAGTGCATATGTGCCTTTTGAAAACTTATTTTATTCCTACCTTTTGGTCTAACTCCTCAAATTGGCCAAAAAGAAGTAGAAATTACAGAAATTCAGCTTTTCAGTACAAAATAAATGATTTTATTATAAAGGGCATAAACGATTTTTGGGAATGCAAACTGTAAAGCTATTTCTGCAATTCAAAGAAAATCGTGCCAATATAATCAAACTAATTAAATACGAGGGGTGTTCATCAAGTTTTCGCAATCATTTGTTCTGAAAAAAAATTGCTGACCTACAGTATTTCAACGTTAAAAGATACGTTTAAAAAAATTGTACGAGCTTAAAATTGGTGAGCAAAGATGGAGTCCGAGGAGATAGTAGCTCAGCAACGGTTTTTTTTAAAACTTATGAAGGTATTTCAGGCGGAGAAATGCGTGACACTTTTAAGGTCCAAGTAATGTCCAAACCTTCGATCAAGGAGTGGATTGAAAAGTCCAGAAATGGAAAGACAAGTGCTCAAATTAGTGAGAGAAGTTGGCGTTGAGTGTGTCGAACAAATGACGAATACTTACACGTTTTTTGAGCTAGGACTACACTCGCTCCCACAACGCGTCGATGCCAAAAATGTAGCTCCCAAAATTCAATTATTTGAATGATAGATGACGTTTACATGTATTTCTCTACCAATTTTCATTAAAATTCATGTAGCCGTTTAAAAAAAATGGATTGCGGAAACTTAATGAACATCCCTTGTACAATTGGTATTACCAAGTGCATGGTCTAAGAATATCCTTAAATTCATTTTTATTAGTTACATTCAAGGTGTGATTTTTTAAATTGAAATTACATAAAATTAGTTTTAGTGTCATTTTAAGTACATGTATAATTGGAGATGATAGTGGCGTACGAGCTTGTATGCACAACGCCATGTAGATATCGTCAATGTCACATCACTTTGTACTGCTTAACTCATAAATTGGCCTGAAATTGGATATAGCTTTATTGGCCGAACCTGAAAGACAATTCTATTTTGTAGGTCTATTAAGATTTTTCCAAGCCGAGGAATAATGGGTACAGGACTCTTTTCAAGTTGCATCTTAGCGCAAAATTTACATGAAACAGAATAAGGATATGTGAGAAATATTTATCATCTGGGGTATTCTTTTGGAGCAAAACTACTTCCACCAAGTCAAGATAGAAATATTCATACTGTAGATATCACGGATTGAAAGTGGCTCTACAAGACTAAAGTGGATGAATAAAACATTACCGAGCCTTTCAACAAAACATTATTTTGTAACAGCTCGAAAAAAATAATTGCTATTTAAACATCATTGAGCAACACTGCACATGTGAATTGTTTATAGCTAACTAGCATTGTTGCAACTGGTGAACAAAAAAAATTCAAAAAGTTCTTCACATTATGCGATTTAACATATTTTAAATTTCACTTGAGGTGGGCAGATCTCTCTGTATCAAATAAAATAATCAGTTTCATGATTTTAAGTCCCATACTTGGACTGTGCACCTGGAACAATAGGTGGGTTTAATAACCATGCAGACATAAAAGGTGACGCAATAATTTGTAAATTAGTCAGATGTCCCATATGTTTAATTGCACATGTGCATTTCATTGGCTCAAAGTACGATTAGTTTTCCCTTAGTTAGATAATGCCATACTGGAAAATGGCGGCGAAATTAAAGCGAAAAACAACATCTCCATATAAAGAAATATCAAATGGGAGTTTGGGGTAATAAAGCATTCGAGACTGTCATCGATGGAAAATAACTAACCTTTTGATCAATTTCATTACTTTCAGCATCCATTATTTCACCCTTGAACACATAAGCATATGTTTTATTTTGCTGATTAGAAGTCGATGATCTCATCTGCAACCACAGAGAGTCACGTGGTACTGTGCCATTGAGTGTGCTTCCCGGTGCAGGCACAACTTTCAGGTGGGTAACTTTTGACTCCTCTCCGGCATAGCGAATAATGGCTCCTACGATAAGACCTGTAATGCCATCAAATCAATAGTTTAGAAAATTAAGTGTGATTGAAACATGACATACTCGATGCATGCTGGTATCACATACAGATGTAGTTTGTTCACTTCCTGGTATCATGTGCTAAATACAGTAACAGACATTTGTCACCAATGTACTTAGGAAATGAAAGTATAATTCTGTCATGCAATGACAAATCATAATAGAATCATTGCGATCACGTTCAACTACGTCACCATCAAGAAGAAAAATACTAAATAGCAGTTAGATTATGGTTTCAGGTGCGAGTTCAACTTGGGCTATATAGACATTGTTGGGATCATGATGTACACGTCCGTAATTTCACACAATGAAATCCAGGAAGTATGGAACAAGAGATTCGAGACATGGAAAAAGACCTCGGTTTCAAATTTTGTTCCTAACTTTGGATGCAATTAAGGCAGAGTGTTTTACCATTCAGCTGCCATGTTTCAAACTAAGATGCAGGCTTAGTGGGCACGCAAGTGTACACAAAATACTAATATTGACACAGAGGCAAGGAAAGACAGTTAACGCTCCGAAAAATTCCACAAACCACAGTTTTACCGTGACATAGATATAGGATAACTGCGTAATATGTTAGATAATATTCATGATTCATCTCAAGATTTGATGACAGTGGCAAAAAAAATTACAATTATACATTCTGATGATGGGGTGAGAAAAACATCAAATTGCCACATTTAGAGGAAATTGAACTAATACTGGTTTTTTGCTAGAGATAACAATGTAAAAAGAAAAAAAAAATATATCACTGTCAAGGAATTAATCAAACAAAGAAACAAACCCCATGCTTCAGCTGACATTAATACATGTACCTTTTATTACTATATTGAGCATATTAACATTGCAGCTTGATTTTTTAAAAATGCACCGTCATGGAATCAAATTATCGTGCACCAACATCCAATTTGAGAATTCAAAATACTGCTAAGACGACAGTTCATTCTGACCCTGACCGCACCTGTTACACAACACAAACATCACAACTCATCGAGTTACGATAATTATCACCGGAATATTTACTGGCCCAGCTGCTGTGAATGCAGCATAATTTGAATGGTTTTCGGGATGAATAGTCAGCGTTCTTGAAAGCTTCCCATTAAACGTAATGTAACAAACCAGTTATACGAGTCTCGAGAGGCTGCTCTTCTGATAATTGCAATTAATTCTGAAAATTAAGCAACAAGGCCATGGTTGATGTACAGGAAAGCCGGTGTATTTACTGGACGCCCCCTCCATTTTCCTGTCAATTTCTTAACAGACATTTCTCTAATTGTTCCTCGTCCGAATAACCGGCTGTCATGAAATAGGGAAACGTCGGTTAGCTACAAAATACTCAAGATATACATGTAATGTCCCGGGTTTTGACTGGATTCATCACTGTGCTGTCACGACACTGTGTGAGAACCTCATTAGCATACAGTCGCAGCAGACGATTTTTTTTTTGCATCACCGAAGTGCGTATCTGAGCAAATAATCACAAAGCCACACTGTCCCAGCTGATTTAAAAACATCGTATCGAAATCTGGCAATACAATTTTTGGATCATACGAGTTACCGTAGAAACTTACCATAAATAACAGCTAATCCAGTTTCGTGCAGATACCGAGCTCGCTTGTGCTTGAACGACCATATCGTCACTACAGTCAAAATTAACAAAAACACGTACACTAATAAGTTTAGGCAGTCGATACGATGACTATTTTTCGCCTTTTCGTCTAATTTAACGTCCGAAGGCGCGTAAGCACTCGCAATGGCACAAAAACCGCAAAGAACGAGCGGCACTCGGGCCAGCCACAACACAGCCATCGTAGAACATGGAAAATGGAAAATGAAACGGAATGGTGCACTCGCATAACGCTCAAACTGAATTCGGATAATCAGCATTCTCGCTGATTCTAACAGTACGCGTAGAGGCTAACTTTTCAGGGCGCCACTTTTTGAAACGCATTATCCGAGCAATTCGATAGTGCTACTCACGCAGAAGCTTTATGAATGGTACGACAAGTACGGTACGCTAATTGTTAAATATTAATTTAAAGTTATCGCTTTTTTTAAACGAACAAATACATTCCTTTTGCAAGCATGACAAAAAAAGGGCATTCGTAATACTTCTGTCCGAGTACCCCAATATTTGCTGTAGACTATTTCAACAGGTATATATTATCAGAAATGTTAGCACTGGAGATATTGTTTAGCAGGATTTGTTAGTCGTAATCTAGACAAATATTCATCAGTCATTAGTCATACACGTACATACTGTACATGGTTATGCAACGACTAAATGTCTAACTTCATATCTGCTATGTGTGTGGAACTAGGAACCACCTACAAAATCTTCGACAATTTTGCCTACAGTATATTTATCAATTATTTAAATTTGTCGTTAATTTTACTAAGGTTCGACAATTTATAAACTTTTTCAAAAAAAATGTCACAATTTGACAACTGTCGACATCTTTTTTTTTCAAATTGTAGAAAAATAAAAAAAAACTCGCCGATTTGGTAGTGGTCGAAATTTTGCCAAATTGTCGAAAAATCTTCAAAACTTGAAAATTCGAAAAATAGCCTCGCTTCCCATCGTGAGTCATTCATTTTAGTCATGATCGAACATTTTATTTGATTAATGCCCAATTCTGATTTACGAGCCTAACTCGATCAATCTAAATAACTTGATAAATTATTTGACAAGAATATTGGAGGTGACCATAAGTATTTAAATATTTAAAAAAAAATACTTATGCATACAATGATACTTTTCTGTGCATAACACATAACATACACGTGCACGTAGATAAAATTTTTTAATAAGACCGAGTCCACTAGGAAACTAACAAAAAATTGCACAACGAAAAATTGCTCAAAAGTAACAAAACATGTGTCACTTCCGAATACTAATTTGACTTTCCAAGACAAATATTTATAATTAATACTCGAGAGTGAGTGACCGAGTACTTTTCCATTTTCCAATTTTATAAGTTGCGATTCCGTGTCTTGATCTAAATTTCCAACGATGCGCGATGGTAGTCATGGTACGCATGACGAAACACCCATGCACAGCCAAATTTTAATCGAAACACGTCTAATCTTACAGTAAATGAAACTAGACCGTTAAAGCGGACTTTGAATTGTATTAATCTTAAATTCCTGGAAAACAACAATAAAGTCAAAACAACGAAAACGGTATGTTTGTTATATTTTCAACAACAACAAAATAACAATAAAGCTAAACTAAATAGCTGATAACCTCAGTTCTTAAATGGAAATTTTATAACAATGAATGGGAATTTGTTAACAAACTCAACATCAGACACATAAGAGCACGAGTAAACAAATGAACAATATTGTCGACTTTTTTAATATCAGTATCGTGCGCACAAAGTCTCCTAAGAAAATTCGTTTCATATAAAATTGGTGTACTCAGACGTAAGAATTACGAATGTCACACCACTAATCGATTTACGAAATTCTCTCCAAGTTATCGCATTTCTTTTATCACACTTGACATCACGACTGTCAAAACTGCCATTGGTAAACCATCTGTCCGAGTACACCTAATATACGTGTACACCGTATATTTATTTCGAAATGCGCATTTATAGGTATTTTGTAGTTACATATACACATTGTTTTATTACGCAATTTGTTTCCTAACTGATAGCTCCCACGTGACATTTACCTATGGAAAGTTTGGGAAAATGGGATTACCTTAATAAGAACAAAGTCATTTACCAGACTTTGAGATGCTGAAGACGTTAATAACGGATGTTATTTCGAAATAATGTGTTTACGGAGTTCAATTGCTCTCTGCCCATTCTTTAATTGGTGACGGTATTGGCCGGACAACACGTGAGTAATTTCGGTGTGTATATTTAAGTGAATCTAAACATGGAACGAAGCTCCCTTTCCAGGACATCCTTAATAAACAATATCCATTAAAACAATTAGATTTTCTGGGGAAATTAAAAGCGTGGGTTGCCTGTTTACTTTGCGTGCATGCGTCCGTTACAAAAACACTATTTTCTAGCATGACGCAGCTTATTAACACGTCGTCACGGGACAACGCTAAAGCAGCAATTAACTAAAGTAGTACTTAACAATAACGTAGCAGATTATAATCAAATTACACCAGTTGGACAACTTTTTATCGACAACAAATACTTGTACTGTACTTCGTAAAATTTTGATTTTTAATCGCTCAAGTATTTCATTACTATGACCAGGGGTACTCGGACAGAAGCTTTGATAATAGCACTTTTGGTAATAGTGAAGTCACGTGTGCAAAATCGACACGCTAATTGGTATAGAAAATACAAACGAATGCATTCATTTTACACGAATGAGTAATTTACAACTGCCAAAAGTGCCATTAGAAGAGCATCCTAAAAAAAAAACGTCCTCATGTAGGGGGATGAGGGGGAATAGGTTGTGTCACAGACGCAATGTGGGTGGACTGGGGGAGGAAGGTGGGTATGACAAACTCGGACGTCCACTCGATTAAAAAAAATGCCAAATAAAATCAGGTCCCAAAGAAAAAGGGAAATTGAGCGCAATATCGTATAGGTGATGTGTTATAAATTCCAAAAGTAAGTAAACAGGATACCTCCAGTACTGGAAAACCTGGAAAAGTCAGAGAACTTTAAAGCTCATGGTCCATTGGCAAATTTTCTCAGTACAAATTTGTCAAATCTTCATTTTTCTGCAAAATTGCAAAATTTTCAACCTTTTCCGAGGTCATGCATCTTTAAAAAAATTTCCACGTTTTCTCATTTCCACGTTTAAAAATTTGTATTCGTAAAAATCTCCAACTGAGGAAAAATTGGCAAAATTCTCAACCTTTTCAGAGTACAAAATTTACGTTTTCCGAGTACAAATTTGCAAAACTTTCAAAATTTTCCGAATACAATTTTTTTTTCAGGTTTCGGACGTTCAAATATGGCATTATAAGGAACTAAAACTTAACGAGACAGAAAATACAGCTGTACATACAAATATGCGATGTAAACAACATTTTACAGCCAATAAGATTTGACGAGAAAATAACGTATTCGTGACAACTTTGCAACGGATGCAATTTGGCATTCGTGTTGCAAATATTTCATAAGAATCAAAATGGCATATGTATAGATTTCGACACTCCAACATGCTTCAGTGTAATCCAACATGGATTTGCACGTTAATTAAAAATAAATTTCACGGCGTTTAATTTTGGCAAAATCCAATAACAATAACCTCGCATCGAACAGGTTTTTCACACCGGTCAACATTAAATAGCCAAACAAATTATATTTAAATTTCAACCGGAGCTTGCTTCACCTTCTGGTAAAATCCTTTCCAGCCTGCAACGTCGTTGACCATCGGATTTTCCGACAGTGATGCAACTTGTACGAGTTTTAACGTACAAATTGTTCGAAAACTTTGTAGACGTCGCATTTAATTTAATATTTGATGAAGTTTAAATAAATATCTGATGCAAGAAATCAACGGTGTTGAAGCACAGTGGTTGAAGTAGAAAATAAAATAGAATTCCATAGAATGCTGAATTTAGAACAGATTGGAACAGATTAGAAACGTTCTTATCGGGGTTTTTTTTGTTTTTTTTTGTTGCAATTAATGAATACTTTTGAACATTTCTTTAAATTTAGGATTAATTTGAGAATGTTATGTGCAACTAGATCCATTCAACAATGAAAATAACGCCAACTGCTTAATGCCTAAGTTAAGAAGATTTACAAGATCAAATAAGGTCCTGTAAATAACGTTTATTCTAATATTCTACACGTACGTTTAGTTTAGTGTGAATAAAAATCAATTTTAATTTTGAAAAATGGTGTTTTATATACATGTACATGTTAGAGTACACGTGTATCTTCATCTATATTATATTTGCATTAGATTATCTATTACAGTAAAACCTAGAAAAGTTACCACATTTGAATGGTGACCACCTGTTTATGTTGACCACATTTTAGTGCATTGTTTTTTCTAGTGTACATTTCCATCATATTCTCTGTATAGTGACCCGTAACAACCTGTCTATTGTGTACAGTGACCAGTGTGTGTTGTCTTTTTGCAATTTTTACATTGCCAATGTACCTTAAAAAGTGACCAGATAACAGATGAGTCACGTAACATCTTGCCTTAACCCTTGGACATGATGATTATTTTTTTTATTTGTGGTTATTTACTACGTGTACATGTGCAGTGTACATGTTCCTTATTTTAATCAAATTCAGGCATAGTGACCACCTGTTAGTGACCAACAAAGCATTTTTTTTTGGTGGTCTCTCTTAACAGGTTTTACTGTATTATGCTATTTTTTAAATAAATAAATTGCATCAATGCGCGATATCTATGGTAGAGAAATACCAGGTATTTACTGTATATATGTTCGTATAATATAGAACCGCGTAATTAATATATACATTGTAGGTAAGTTGACAATCACCTACTAAGAGTGATTACTACCAGGTGGGGAAACTAACTTTCTACACAAAAGCTCATCACCGTGCATTCAAGTGTGACTATAGATCAATTGATATCTAATTAAACACAACGAACACGTAAATGCATTCATTGAAAACAGCATATTGTTTTCAAAAAATGCTAATGAGCCAATGCATCTTACAGAAACTGGTTCGAGGAATTGTTGCTGCAGCCTAATTATAAGGATGTGCCAAGTATTTTTTTTAACAAGAATTGCATTATAAATCCGCAGAACTAGCGTGGTTGGTTCCGCAATTTTAGACCAATAAGAAACATTTTCAGTGTTACTAATTACACGATGATGAGGGTGACGCTATATCAACGAGTTGAAAATCGGTATTTAATGATATCAAAGGATAAAACTCTCTTTACATTCATCACGCTGTATACTATCGGTCACCCTGCATTCATTTAGGTGAAGGTATACTACATATTCTTGTATTCTTGTGTTCGACATCATCTGTACAACAAAGTTTTCTCTCACCAGAATTAAAAAGGTAAGAATTCGTTACGCTTAAAATGAACGAGATTATTACGTACTTTGAATGATGACAGATTGTAAAAAAAAATGAGTACAATTATGTAAATGGAATTATCATAGTCTGTCCACGAAATAAACCGAACTGATGTAGCCTTTATATTTTCATTTAAAAAAGGCAGCTTAAAGCTACGCAATTTTCTTTGCAATTTAAATATAATTCAAATTTTATTGCTAAATAGATGCATCATTTGGAATTACTTCTTGGGTATCCTTATTTAAGATATTTTGATTTGAAATTTAATTTAATAAGGGGCCATTCAAAAAGAACGTCCATGCCAAAACAAAATCAGTTCCCCGAGTAAAAGGAAAATTGAGCGCAATATCGCTTAGGTTGGTTATAAATTGCAAACGTTAGTAAACAGGGTACCCCCAGTCCTGGAAAACCTGGAAAAAGTCCGAGAACTTAAAAGCTCAGGGTTCATTAGCTAACTTTCAAATTTTTCCGGTACAAATCTTCATTCTTCTCGAGCATAAACTCGATGAACCTTATAAATTTGTCCACGTTTTCCCAAGTACAAATCTTCAATATTTTCAACTGTTTTCGAGAACAGATTTGTAAAATTTTCAACAGTTTCCGAGTACAAATTTGAAAAACTTTCAAACTTTTCCGAATACAATTTTTTTCAAGTTTCGGACAGGAGGTAGGGGGAAGTACAATTTTGGGAAAATTTTGAGAACGTCCTTTTTGAATGACCCCTAACAGTTTCAGGAAAGTGAAAAAATATTCCAAAAGATCGTCCCATTTCGAGAATTTTAAAACTGCCCAGGTACCCCCGGTATTTTGAATGGCTGGCGTATACCTACATGTAAATAGTCAGAGGCTGGTTATATTTTCTTAAAACATTTCTCGATTTTCTCGAAAACTTTTATTTGGTTTAATAAAAAAATATGCGAATTGACGCCAATAATCATCTCTTGTTGCAAACAACGAATTTAACTTCATTTACAAATTTATTTCAGATGAACGATACTGGAAGGATTTTTTGGCCTGGAATTAATGAAACGCGTAGTAAAACTTCCCTAAGTGAAAAATTAAGCAACTCATTAAACGGTTTTTTATCGGTTCAAGATGGTCAGCAACAAACGTGAGTCAGAAATCTTGGTTTTACCCACGCATGCGCCGTTTAGGGATTTACTTTGAAATGACGTCTAACTGTTGTGTCGCTAAACATATGTGAAACATTAAGCATTTTTACAACTAGCAATTACGCCAGAAAATGGCCCTTTTTAATAGAACAGAAAATTAATTTATGACGTAAGGATATAGAAAGCGGTGTGTAACTATTTTCGATTATATTTTATAACCCAATTAAAACAGTTCACGGTATAGTTAACCATTTTATTTAATTGCAATTAATGACCGGCCTCGAGTATAATGAATAGTTCTCATATTTTAATTAGTCTAATTTCTCATGGCCACAGATTTAGACTCATTATTCAACCGGATTTTAAATCAGCTACGAGGTTTAGTCGTAATATGTGATTCCTGCAGGACAAAGGACAATACTCAATATTTTGACAAAATTTACTAAACAAATCAAAGAAATTTTTTTAAAAAAAATTACAATATTAGCGTAAAAAATTTTTGAAAATTGGATAAATTTGTATTCGAAAAATTTTGAAAAATTTGTCCTCGAAAACTGTTGAAAATTTGTATTCTAAACTGTTGAACATTTTAAAGTTTGTGCTTGGAAACTGCTGAAAATGTTGCAAATTTGTCCTCGGAATAGGTTAAAAACTTTGTAAATACATTTACAGTATGTGCTCGGAAAAGGTTAAAAATATTGCAAATTTTTATTCGAAAACTGTTGGAAATTTTGCAAATGGACCCTGAGCTAATAATTTTGGATTGTGGCAACATTAAAACGTGGAATTTACCTGATTTTTTCACAAATTTTCAAGTTCCTCGACTTTTCATGGTTTTCCAAGTCTGGGGGGAGGGGACCCTGTTAATGGAATTTTAGGGAAGCCTTTTTTTAAAACTAAAAAATGCTCGGTGTTATTTTAATAGAGCATGTCACCTAAAAATCCTCCAATCGGCAAGTCACCCTAAGTTTTACTAAAAGTATTTACGTGCTTACCGCAGATGATGAGTCAATTACCCGAGTATTAATAACTAAGAAAATGTCACATTAGTTCTTTTAACATTCAGGGACACAGCCATCACAATATCATTATTACGAAGGTTAATGAGTTTTTATTGTTAAGATAAGCCGAACCCATCATGGAATTAAAGCTTTAATCACGTTTAAAACCAGCTTCGACACTATCACAAAGTGTTTATATATAGTGGAAATAAATTGTCCATTTTTGTCAGGAACACAAGAACGACGTACAATTATTATAATAAAATAATTTGTTCTTTCGTGCTTAGTGTCTTTTTGGCAACGTACAGTACCTCAATTTATTTAATATTGAAGGTTCTATTCACTTTCTTTAAAGCAGCTTTTCCCTGTTGCCTTCTAGAAACATTGTACTTTCAGAAGCAGAAGCGCCATTTCATGTGAAAAGTAAACGAAATTTACAATCACATTTTTATTTTGACGTTTTATTTTTTTTTTTTTTTGGGTTAACGGAACACTTAGGTTTTTAGCAATCAAAATAAACCAATTTATTCATGAAAAAACTACTTTTTTATATTATTGCCTTTTGGGTCCCCCCCCCCCCAAGAAATTTTATTTTCAACTTCCCTGACTTTTCCAGGTTTTTTTTAAAAAAAATCCCTGACCATACAATGACAACGTAAAAATTGACACTGGAAAATATTTTTTTTAAATTCGGAAAATGTTAAAAAATTTTGTTCGGAAAAAATGGGAAATTTTGCAATTTTGTCCTCGGAAAATGTGAAAAAAACCTAGAGAATTTTGCAAATTTGCACTCGGAAAACGTGGAAAATTCTTCAAATCTGTACCCCGAAAATGTGGAAAATGTTTGCAAATTTTTACTCGGAAATTGGGCCCTGAGCTAACCTTGTAGAAGTATTAATTTTGGATCGCCATGACTGCGTTGAATTTCCCTGACTTTTTCAAAATATACCATTCTTCCCTGACTTTTCAAGGTCATTTTCAAGTTCCCTGACTTTTTCAGGTTTTCCAGGTCTGAGGGAACCCTGTTTTATAAATTGTTTTATTTTGCATTCATTTTTGAATGACAATTTAACATTCATTGCTTTTTAAAAAATACAAAAATTTGCAAATTTTTGAAATTCAAAAATATATTCTTATTATATAGGTCTGCTCTGTTAAATATTCAATGGTAGAATTTATTTTATTCAATTAAATTCTTTACCCTGGCAGGGGGGAACATTATATAAATTATGTTAGACCAAGAAGTCTGGTCATGATGGACCCCAACATCACAATTTAGGAAATTTCCCGTATTTGGGACATTAAAGCGAAAATATAATCTACGGATCATATAGGGTTAAAGTAAGTGAATTTATTTTAGGACAAAAAACGAAAATGAAGAAAGAATTCTGCCCAACAACAGAGTTAATGTTTTCTCCTACGTGAGCATCAATTGGATGACTCGTTTGATGTGGAAAGCTTGCAGGCAAGGATTAGTAAAAAAAGACATCGCGAAAATTGACGAACCGGATGCAGTTGCCCCCAACCATAAAAGGTAACAATTAAGGGATGGAAAAGTTCCTAAACCCATCGATAAAATATACATGAGACATTTTCTCATCGAACAAAAGCTCGGGATAAGTGTTTTAAAACGCATCTGTTTTTCTTCCAAGATTTTTGCATATTTGGGAGGACGCTTTGTTAAAGGATGGCCCGGAAGTCTCGTTTCTTCGCGTAATTTGGAGATTTAATAGGACGAGATTTTTCGCTGCTGGTGCCTTTGTGTGCATGTATTACATCGCCCTATTTTCTCAGACAGTACGTTGAAAACTCGGTTAAACAATCTTGAAATGAAACGCTAATTAAAAATACATTAACTAACTCTACGTGATATTAAATTTGTGTAGTCGTGGATAATCAAAAGCATCTTGGAATTTTTGGGAAGTCCGACGCTAAATAAATGGCAAGGAGCCATCCTGGTTTTGGCCATGTCCTTAGCGCTCATGCTGAAAAATGTAGCATTCAATTTATTTTGGATAGTTGGAAATATTGCGGGTAAGTCCATGAAAAAAGGTGTACATTTAGATGGTGAGGCATGCGTTTCTTGACGAACCTGGAACATTAAACCAGTGACGGGCATTTGTTCGTCGATTGGTCGACTAACGACTAATCAATCGTGTATTATAGTCATGACTAACTAGTAATTTGGTTAGTCATTAGTCATGGCTCTTTCGATCGATGATTGATTTGTCGTAACCTAGACTAATTAGACTAAAATTAGCAGATTAGTTAGTCGTACATACAACGACTAACTCAAGTACGGAACTGGGAAACTATTTCAAAGCAATAGTCGAATGGTCTCATTTTTCGTCAATTTTGCTAATAATCTAAATTATTGCAAATTATACAAAAGTTATTATATTTTTCGACAATTTTCGAAATTTTTCAAAATTGTGGAAAAATCCACAAAATTGACAAACATTAGCAGAATTGTCCAAAATCCGCAAAATTATTGAAAAATTCGCAAAATTGTTGAAAATTAGCAATATCGTCGAAAAATCTGCCAAACTGACGAAAATTCGAAACAATAGCCTTGCATCGAGGCAATTTTGCAAGCAATTTAACTATCGAAAATTGAAAGAATAACCTCGCGCCGAGGCTATTTAGTCATCAATTTTAGTCATTCATTTTAGTCATGATTTTATTCGACTAATACTTTATTCTAGCTGATCCAGCGACTAACGCTACAATAGCATTGAAGATTAACGACTGAATTAGTCATTTTAATTTAAGAATGACTAATTTAGCCATGATAATCGAATGCCCAACACTGTATTAAACTACTTAAATTTGCCTCTAACCCCTTGATCATGAGGTATTGATATCATGAATGGTGAACATTGCCAATGATATGACTCAAAAATGGAGCTCAAAAATAGCAGAAATACATGTATGCCTCATCTTGTACAAGATTGTTCGGAATTCTTTCAAAATCTTCAAATCTAAAAGACTTTTATTGAAAGGTGTCAGAACTCAAGGTGCGCTTCAGTTATTAATATACGAGAAGATATTACGCCTTAAAAGTGGAGGAGAAAATATATCAGCGGAAGTAGGTATCGTTGCATTTTGACACATTTATACAAATGAGTTGAGGTCCTAATTTGTCCAAATTTCCATCCTTAGCTTCTAAACTATTACGCCGGTGATATTGAACGCATCGTACAAACAATTGTGTTCGCCGGCTACGTCTTCGGGATACCCATCGTGACCCTACTCAACACCATTTACGGTTATCACCTGATCGGACCATGGTCATTTCTAGGAAATTGCGTTATATTTTTTTATTACCCCTTCTTGGTAAGTGCTGGAGTTTCGATATTCAACTCGTCATTCTAAATCACCAGATTAATTATATTACATCGAGCAATAGTGCGGTTGAAGGTACAAAAACCCTAACGATTAGATTGTGATGAACACGAGTTCTAAAAATATGTTACTTGAAAACTTGCAGGTTTTAATAATTAATAAAGTGATTAAATTAAGAGTGCAATCAGCAGGATACAGGGACCAGCGCATCGGCATCATAAATCAAATCCTGTCGAACATCAAGTCCATTAAAATGTATTCCTGGGAAGATGCATTTTACGAGATAATAAAAGGTAAGGGTGCTGCGCGAGTGACCAGACCAAAACCGTAATACGATCGGAAATTAATTAAATGATTTTGATTTTTCTAAGATTTTCGAAATAAGGAGGGCCGGGCTCTAACACGAGCCACTTTTCTGGAAAATAGCTGTTACATATCGACGCTGTGCTTCCCGTGCATAGCTCCGACAGTCAGCGTCATTGGATACGCCCTGATGGGAGGACAACTGTCCACTTCACTGGTCAGTGCAACGCATCTATAATATTTTGTCTAAAATGATCAAAAAATACACACACCCGAATCTTTCACTTTTTCAATCCCTCTTCGTAGGTTTTTACTTATATGTCTATGTCAGCGACGTACATGGTGGCACTGCATAGTTCCTTGCACGCAATGAAGGCTACTTCGGATGGACTGGTCAGTTGTAGAAGGATTCAGGTGCGTAAATGGAACTGGTCATCTGTGACTTGATATCAGAAAGCAAACCCGCATTGCACGACTGTTAGCAGTGTTTGCCTATCATTAAAGGGTAGCTTATTGTTATAGGAACTTTCTAACAGGGTTTCCCCAGAAATTTCATATTCAAATTCCCTGACTTTACAGGTTTTTACACAACCAATCATAACAATGTTAAAACTGATTTTTGCCAATGTTTTTTACAAAATCCACATAGGAACATTTTAAACATTTTGCAAAATGTACTGATGATAATTTTAAAAAATTTCAAAATCAACGTAAGAAAATCTTGACAATTTATACAAACTGAATTTTCCTGACTTTTTTTTATAAAGAAATCATTCATCCCTGACTTTTCTGGACATTTTCAAGTTCCTTAACTTGTCACGGTTTTCCAGGTTAAATTTGGGAGAACCCTATCTAAATATCTAGAATACCCGGTACTGAGATATTCATTTTTTGGTTTCAATTTCAAATACTCATTTCATCCAATTTTTTTTAAACAAAGTACATGTAAAATAGTCCGCGTCTGTCAAGCTAATGTTCAGAAACATATTTAAACAATGCATATTCTAAAAGAAATTAAAATTCTTCTTCGTTAATGCAGTTAATGCTTCTGGCCTCTGAAATGGATCCACGCTCGAACAAAACTAAGGTCCAGAACTCAGATCACTCGATTGTAGTCACCGATGCCATAATGACGTGGTCGGACATCACCGAAGAAAACCATCAGAAGCAGACAAAAAAGACAAAGAAGCCCTCAAAAGCAGCTGTCAATGGAGACAACTGGGTTGATAGAAACATGAACGACTCCAACGATAACGTCAAAATCACACTGAGCAATATAAAACTTACAGTTCAAAAGGTACGTTTTAAAATTCAAAATCATAACAGAATTCCACACAATTCTTTAAAACAAGAGTCTTAAAAAAATTTTTGATTCAGGGTCAACTTATAGGAATTTGCGGTTCTGTTGGAAGTGGAAAATCTTCGTTGTTTTCAGCGCTGACAAAATGGGTAGGACAAATGACTCTTCAAAAATGATTCTGGCTGTCCTGAGATCGATACATTACATGTTTATAGTGGGGTATAATTTACATTTTCTGTTATTTGTAATGGCCTTTTCCAGGGGACTTTGCTGAGCGGGAGTCTCAGTACTAATGGTTCAATAGCCATCGTTACACAAAAAGCATGGATTTTCGGAGGAACTGTCAGAGATAATATCACCTTTGGCTTGCCTTATGAAGAGGAAAAGTAAGCATATGATTAGGTTAAGAGGAGTTTTTTTTTAACCTTTCAGAATTGACTAAGGACAATTTTTTAGAAAATATTTCAACATTTTACAAAATTAGCATGGCATTTAATTTTAAATTTGAAAAATTTGTTTTCGGATAATGTAGCACATTTTGAAAATTGTGACTTTTGCAAAATTTCTCCTCGGACTCTTGATGGAAACCGGTGAACTGATGACAATTTTATAAATCCTTGCTCGAAAACAGTTGAAAATGTTGTAAATTCGTGCTGGAAAAGGTTGGAAATCTTGCACATTTTTAGTTGGAAATTTTAAAAAGTTTGCAAATGGGCCTTGATCTAACCACACCGAAGTATTAATTTAGATCGTGAAAACAATAAGTTGAATTTTCCGGACGTTTTCAAAATAATTATTCTTTCTCGAATTCTACGAGCGTTTCCAAGTTCCCTGACTTTGCCAGGTCTCGGGGAACCCGGTTTTTTTTTTCTAATCTGTCCCTTTTCTCCAGGTATCAACAAACGATTTGGGCTTCTTGTTTGGAAAAAGATTTCACGCTAATGTCTAACGGGGATTTAACGGAGGTAAGCTGAAATATCTGTTGTTCCCAAGGTCTCATAAGCCAGAGTTTTTTTATGTAAGTGACCAACGCTACATTTTTTTTAGATTGGTGAAAGAGGCGCAAACTTGAGCGGTGGACAAAAGCAACGCATCAGTTTAGCGAGAGCACTTTACAGTAATAGAGATATCTATTTATTGGACGACATATTCTCGGCGGTGGATGTCAACGTGAGCAAATCGATGTTTCAGAGAAGCATCAAGGGACTTCTTAGCGGAAAAACGGTCTTGCTCGCAACTCACGCAGCGAATGTAAGTTTTGGATTCATTTTTAGTTTTTTACCAAATATTTTTAGTAAACTATTTCTGTCACAAAACAGAAAATTAGAAACAAAACCTTCATTATTGGAAGCTCAAATACAAAGGCAACCCATTACAGAGTTCTCCCAGAAATTTAATTTGCAGCATCCCTGACTTTTCCAGGTTTTTTTTGTCAAAATTGACATATGCCAACATTAACTACAGTATAATGTTTTAAAAATAGACACAGGACAAGATTTTGCAAATCTGTACTGAGAAAGTTTTGAAAAAAATCTCAAATAAGCCGCCAGCTAGCAACATGGAAACATTAATTTTGGAAAGTGAAAACATTAACAAGTTGAATTTCCATGACTTTGTCAAAATGAGTCATAATTCCCGACTTTTTCCTGACTTTTCGGGGCATTTTCAAGTTTCTTGACTTTTCCATTCTTGATTTTAAATTCTTAATATTTTTAGCTGTTGGAGAACTGCGATTCTATCCTCGTCATGAGAGATGGAATAATAGTCCAACGAGGAAAATACTGCGAACTCAAAAGCCTAGAAAATGATGCCTATGTCCAGGCCATTTTGGGCAAAGACATCAAGAAGGAAAAGAAGCGTAAGACCAAAAATTCTCTATAAAAACAGATAAAACTGCCAAAACATAGATTTTGAAAAACCTTACTTCAAATTACAGATGCAGTAGTCAAAAAATCGAGTGCTTACAACCATAATGACGAAGAAGTAGCGGGTAAGTTCTAACATTAAACTCTTCAGTCCGACGGTTTTTTTTTTTAGAAAAAAAAGTTCAAAAGTAATTCACGCTAAAACAAAATTTGATTTCAGATTTTACTCAAAGTGACAAGATGGTGAAAGATGAGGTCGATGCCAACGCTTCTCTTACGTGGAAGACCTGGTTGTACTTTTGCAAACAATGCGGAGGTTACACCCTTTGCATCCTCACCTTTTTCACCACGGTGGTGTTTAATTTCGCCATTTTGTTTCACGGATATTGGGTGAATATCTGGATAAATGAAGAAGTTGATGTAGCGGTGAGTCACTGAGGAACAACCACCTTCAGAAACGATGCGAAGTACGTCACTAAGTCATTTACGAAAAATTTCAGACTGCCTTATTTGTCAGCAAGACCAAAATCACAGAACTGAACACTCATTCCGAGAAAATGAAATTGAACATGATGATATGGATGGTTCCACCCGTGTTGATCATTCTAACCGGATTGCTAAGAAGCTATTTAACACCCAAGGTTTGGAAAATATCCGATATTTCCGTCGAAATGTTCGTGGTAAATGTCACCTTGACCACCTATCTTTACGCAGATCATGATCCGAGGAGCAACAGCGATGCACCACACCATGTTCTGGAAAATCATCCGATGTCCAATTGGGTTTTTCATCAAAACTCCTCTCGGACGGATCATTCATCGATTTTCCAAAGATATGGACGAGTGTGAGAATAATTTGAAATAATTTTTAAAATTGTTTATGGCTTTATAAATTTTTAAGCAGGGTTCCCAGAGAAATGTCCTTTTCAACTTCCCTGACTTCCCAATATTATCCACAATTTTCCAAAAACGACACAGGACAATATTTAATATTTTGTGCAAAATTAACTAATGACAATTTTGGAAAATTTTCCAAATTAACAAAGAATTTTTTTAAAACTTTCGTTGCAAAATTAGCGTGAAAATACATGAATTATGCAAATTTCACAAATTTGAAATTCGTAACATTTAGAACATTTTGAAAATTTGTACTCGGAAAAGGTTGAGAAGTTGCAAATTTGCCTTCGGAATATATTGAAAAAATTGCCAAATTTCTTCTCGTAAACTGTTACAAATGTTACGTTCCGTACTAGAAAACAATTTACAAATTTGCAAATTTTGTGCTGGAAAAGGTGGTAAATCTTGCAAATTAATATTACGAAAAGTTTGAACATTTTGAAAAATTGTCCTCGAAAACTACTGAACTCGGAAATTAGTGAAAAGTTTTAAAATTTGCCTTAGGACAACTTTAAACATTTTGCAAATGAGACCTGAGCTAACCACGTGGAAACAAACTTTGGTTGTGACAGTAAAAATACGTTGAATTTCCCTGACTTTCCCAGACATTTTCAAGTTCCCTGACTTTTTCCAAATAAGTCATTCATCCCTGATTTTCCCAGACTTTTCCAGATCTGGAGGAACCTTGTCAAGTTATTTCTACGATCAAATGGGACGAAATTAATGTCATTACGTGTATCTTAATTATATCGCAGTGGACATTCACATTCCATTTACCGGTGAATACGTGGTGCAAAATTTGTTACTGGTCTTCATGCAGATTGGCATTCTCGTTTACGTGCTCAATTATTACGTTATCGTATTTTGCGCACTCCTCGGTAAGAATCACGTTACTTAAAAACGCAACTTTTCTTTTATTTTCCATCTAAGTGGAATTTACGTATTTCCTAAAAAGGTATTATAGTGGTGATGGATGCAATTTTCAACGGAGGCGTTCGGGAATTCAAGCGAGTTGCCAATCTTTTTCACCCCAGCATATTGATCCACGTTTCAAACACTGTGCAAGGACTGCCGATCATCCGATGTTACGACAAGGAAAACATGTTCATCGAAACGTAAGTTCGTGATGATAACAGCTGTTTTACGAACAAAACACGGTGACCTTTTCGCTCAATTTTCAATGCAGGTTCAAGCGCATTATTGACACCAACCAGGCTGCCACTTTGTTGTTTCTGCTGTCGTCCAAGTGGTTGGCGTTTCGACTGGAACTGGTCAGCTGGGTGGCAGTAACAGCCATGACAGCTGGAATAGTTTACTCCAAAGGCGCTTTGGCACCTTCGGAAGCTGGCTTGGCCATGCTCCAAATAACGTGGGTAAGTGCAAAATTGCAACAATTCTAATTGTAGGTAACGTGCCAAAAGTAGTTGACATGTCAGCGAAGATAACTATTCGCAGTCACGTTCTGAATGACGTTATAATGGAACATAACATAGAAAAGACAGCCGTTTCAACAGAAGATAGTTCTGCGAAAGTGGCTTGGTTGAATATCGTGAAACGTGCAATTTTACAAAAACTTCCCAATGCCAGTAAATAAACAGTTACAGAAATTTCATATTCAACTGCCCTGATTTTTCAAAGTTTTTAAAAAAAATTTCCCTGATCAGTGACTAAATTGACATACAGTATGACAGTGCTATCCACGATTTTCCAAAATCGACATAGGAAAATATTCAATATTTCACAAAATTTAATAATGATAATTTAGGGGAAAAAAATTCAAAATTAACATAAGAAAATTTTTAACATTTCACAAAATTAGCATGAGAATATTCCCAATGCCAGTAAATAAACAGTTACAGAAATTTCATATTCAACTGTCCTGATTTTTCAAGGTTTTTTAAAAAAAATTTCCTGACCAGTTACAAAATTTTGAACATTTCAAAAAATTAGCATGAGAATCTTTTGAAAAATTGTCTTCAGAAAATGTTGAGTTTTGCAAATTTGAACTCGGAAAATGTGGAAAGTTTTGCAGATTTCACCTCGGAAACTTGAAAATTTCACAAATGGTCTCCGAGCTACGTAGAAGCATTAATTTTGAATTGTGACAATATCAATACATGTATGTTAAATTTCTGACTTTTTCAAAATCAATCATTGTTACCTGACTTTCCCAGAAATATTCAAGTTCCCTAACTTCCAAGTCTGGAGGAACTCGGAAAAATCTAGTTTCAGTCAAAACATTTGCATCGTTGCAGTAATCATGAACCGAAATTAATGGATTGTTGAGGAAGTTCGTATAAAACACACGTTAATGTCAAAATATAACATGTTTAACCTCAATATTTTGTGAATTCTTTTTCATTGTCCTTAGATTGCACTGACACTGGCTGTTACAATGAGATGGAAGGCAGATTTGACGGCCCGAACTATTTCCATCGAAAGGATTGCAGAATATTGTTTGGTACGTACGTTAACTGCATGCCCAGTTTATAAACTTAAAATTTACTCTTGCTAATGTCACAAAACCAATTCTTACATTTATCTGTTTATCATAAATTCAATTACTTTCGTTCAGCAACTTCCGCAGGAATCGCCAGCCATCAACAAAGACAGTCGTCCACCCAGTGGCTGGCCGAACAAGGGAACGGTGGACTTTAAGAACGTCTTTTTAAAGTACCAGCCTGATTTGCCTTACGCACTGCAAGGAATCACTGCACATATAAGCGCCAAAGAGAAAGTAGGGATCATCGGAAGAACCGGAGCAGGTAAAACTCGAACCAGGAAGGTTTCATTTTAAACTTCTCGGACTTTTCTAGGTTTTTAAACAAATTTCCCTGACCAATGACAATTTATGTTATCCACGATTTTGAAAAACCGACACAGGACAATATTCAATATTTTTCAAAATTTACTAATGACAATTTTGAAAATTGTATTCGGAAAAGGCAAAAAAAAAAAAAAAAAAAAGAATTTTCCCTGCATGGGAAAATTTAAATATTTTTGTTAATGGGGCCTGAGCTAACTACGTAGAAACACTCATTTAGGACTGAGACAATATTAATACGTAGAAGTTCCCTGACATTTCCAGGTGGCTTTATATGATGCTTTCTATTTTAAAACAGGAAAATCTTCAATGATAGAAGCAATCCTAAGACTTACGGAGATTTGTGAGGGGTCGATCGTCATCGATGGAATCGATATCTCAACAATTGGACTAAGTGACCTGAGGTCCAACGTAGCAGTCGTCCCTCAAGATCCTGTGCTCTTTAACGGAACTATACGGTAAACATCCAAACCGAAATGGACCTCATCCGATGGTATAAAATAAATTACGATCCTATTTCACCATTTTTGCTTTACAGTTGGAACTTAGATCCGTTTAACAAATGCAGCGACGAAGAAATATGGAGTGGATTAGCCAAGGTTCACTTGAAATCAAAAGTATGTTGGTTTCAGTATCAAGAAGCTTTAAGGGAAATAAATGGATATTGCGTGGAAATTAATTACTAGAAATTTTCGTTAAAACTATGTTTTTTTTTCTAGATTTATGACGAGCCCACGAAATTAGACACGCAATTAAACACAAAAAATGATATGTTCTCCCTAGGAGAAAAACAATTGTTCTGCCTGGCAAGAGCACTGCTGAAGAAGAGCAAGGTCAGAAAATAAATTTTAAGAAATACGGCTTATTATCTCATCTCGATAAGCAATTGTTGAAAAATGATTTTTTGGTTCGAGCAGATTTTGATCTTAGACGAGGCCATGGCTTCAGTCGATTCGGAAACAGATGTCATTATTCAGAAGTTGCTGAGGGATTCGTTTTCAGATTGCACGATGATTACCGTGGCTCATCGTCTCAACACGATATCTGACTACGATAAAATCATGACAATGGATGGTGGAAAGGTGAGAAAAATTCACACCAAGGTTGTAAAAATGTTAGTTTTCATGGAATAGAAACAATGTAAAATACTACTGAAATAACTTCGTAACAATTTGCATTTTTTTTGCAAGAATTGTACAAAAGTTTAAACAGGATACAATACACGGGGATCCCCCCACAAATTTCATACTCAACTTCATTTACTTTTTCAGGTTTTAAAGCAAATTTCCCTGAGTGGCCAATGGCAATGTCAATGTATGCCAATGTTGTTCACGATTTTGTAACTCGAAAAAGTTGAACATTTTGAAAATCTGTCCTCTGAAAAGTTGACAATTTTGCAAATTTGTCCTCGGAATCAGTTGCACATATTTCAAATTTCTCATCGGAATGTGTTGAAAATTTTACCAAATCTGTACTCGAAAACAGTTCAAAATTGTTAAAATGTCTTCGGAAAAGAACGAAAATTATTGCAAGTTTGTCCTTAAAAAACGTGGAAAAGTTTGAAAATATGTCATAGAAAAGCTTGGACATTTTGAAAAATGCGTCCTCGGTAAATTTTTCCTTGCAAACTGGTTAATATTTTGCACATTTATACTGGGAAAATTTTAACAAGTTTTGCAAAGGGACCCTGAACTAAAAAAGCAAAAGCATTCCTTTTGGATTGTGACATGAATACGTTGAATTTCCCTGACTTTTACAGGTCTGGAGGGAACCCTGACACACTTATTTTGGTATTTTTGCACAGCTCCTTTAAATAACTGACGCCAAATAATACGCATTTTCTGGATTACTCTTATTAAAAATGCCCATTAGTTTGATTATCTAACACTAAACACAGATTTCTTCCTGATTTCAGATCATCGAGTTCGACTCGCCGCAGAATTTGCTGGCTAAAAATAATTCAGTGTTTCGTGCCATGATGACGAAATCCCAGACACAATCCGATGAAATTTCTTAATGAACGCATTATCAGCCTAGCTAACGACGGCATTAACAAAAAATAAAATAAAAAATAAATAATAATTATTAGAACGAGATACTAACCAAAATATAAACACCGTAAATCAGCTAGCGAGGCTAGAACCTCGACGCGATTACTCATTCTCAGGACGGTATTTATATATGTATTTATTAGTGAAAATGTAATTTGAAATAATGCCAATAGGAAGTTGGTATTTTTCCTACAAATCGGGAATTGTACTCGTTAGTTTCCTTCCCCTTATGAAAGTGCTAAACTGCTTTAAATGAGATCGAACGCGTTAATTAGCAGAGTAACGCCAAAACATATGTATGATTTCTACTTAGCTTCCAATATTTATATTATATATTTTATTTATACTTTAATAAAACTCAGTACAATTGCTATAGACGTACGAGAAACATTTATTCAAGGCACATAATGCATTTTAAACTCGCTGCAATTTAGTAAGAATCGAAGAGATTGAACACAAACAAAGCATGGTAAGTATTTCCATCAAACTGCAACCTTAAAAACCATAAAACAAACAAAAGAGCACAACACAAGGACTGTAAATACATCGAAAAGAAAGTAATTCATGTAATCTGATCCCTGAATGTGTCATAGGCAGACCTAACATAAACCATGAATATGAGATTTACTGATTTAAGATTTGGATATGATGCTAAACAACCATATATCATTACACAACCATGAAATGCTGCGAATTTTTCATTACCAATTGCGCACTTGAAGATGTAAAACAAAATTAGTAAAATAAGGATAATATTGGTCTCGCTCGATGTCCTAATAAAAATAACACTTTGAAAATATATAAAAGCTAATGTAAAAACACAAGTTATGTAGTCTTAGATCTTTTGAATCACAACCTCACTGGATTAAACTAAAACACGTTCTAAGATTTCCAAATTAATATTTTCTTCCAACTTTGCAATTTCATATATCTGCAAGTAGGCATCAATGTGCTTTTACTCACTAACATTGAGTTGTACCACTATCAAAAATTTTAAAGCTATTAATATTCGACATATCGAACTATAATTAATAAAATATAGCGAATGCCATTGCAGTCGGTTAAATTTGGTATTGCAAATTTTCAGCAAACCTTTTAAGTTGATGCTAAACGCTTTCTTTAGAAAGAATAAAATAAAAAAAATAAAAATGTGGAAATAATTCAACAAAATACGCATCAAATGTATTTCACTTTTGTGTTTCACTTTGAATCATCCCAATATTGGCTTTTGTTAAAAATAAATAAAACTGGGAAATTTAACAATTCAACCCACTATGAAAAACTGATGAATAATTTCTACATAGTGTAGAAAAATTGCTTTCGCGTAACTAAAAACATTACACGAGGTGTGTTCATTAAGTTTCCGAAATCATCAAAAAATAAAACCCCTTTATGGGTTTCAATGAAATTTGTCAGAGAAACACACGTAGGCCTAAACGTCATCTATTATTTAAAAAAATGTCCATTTTGGGAGATGCATTTTTTTGGCATTGTTGGGGCAGCGATTGTATGCCTCGCTAAATAAATGTTTAAGCCAACGCATTTGTGACAGACACTGGCCGCCCACTATTCTCTCCATCATTCACACTTGTCTGTCCATTTCTAAACTTTTCAATCCACTAGCTCCTAGACTATACGTTCAGACATTACTCGGACCTTAAACGTGTTACGCATTTCTGCTCCTTAAATGCCTTCAAAAGTTAAAAAACTCGCTGCTGAGCCACTAACTCCCCGGATTCCATCTTTGAGCACCAATTTTAAGCACGTACAATTTGTTGAAACATCTTTTAATGTTGAAATATGTTCAGGAATGATGGAAGAATTTTTCCAACACATTTTATCAACAGCTTTACAGAATTTTCTTTTGTTTTTAAAAATTATTACAGAAACTTAATGAACACTTCTAGTAGCTTTAGTGGTGTAAAAGCTGAGGGAGTTGCGCTGTTTATTATGATTATATTTTATCCTGATTAAAATTATGGATAACAACTTATGAGCTAGAATAAATAATATCCAAAAGTGAAGAGCACAACCGACTCTGGTCGAAAAGCAAATCCCTGTGATAGATTAAAAAAGAGAACCTTGCATGATAGTTGCATCTATGAGGATGGGGCAGGAATCAGTCCGTCAAACGCAAAATTTAGCAATAAAAACACATTCGAAATGGACGTTTGTACATCCTCGAGAAGGGCACAAGTGGGCAGTACATTCCACCCAGCAAAACGATAAGGATAAAAAAATAAATGGTTTCGAACTTAATTGACATAAGTGCTACAGGGACACTAGATTAGTCACACGGCTGAGATACATCCATAACGCATTCTGCGATAGTTTGTCCTTTAGTTGCGCTATTATCAAGACCAGTTGACCAAACAACCAGACCATTGCCGCTAATGCCTTTACTAGGACGGGCAAGTTCCAAACGTACGAATTAGTTCACGATTACACAAACTCTAGATAAGACTCTGGGTTAATCACTTGCGGATGATCATTACACGATATAAAAAACTTGAGAGATACACAAGAATATATTACCAACATTGTCTTAAAAAGTGAGATTCCCTAGAATGGGCAAGTCGATCAACTCCCCACTCTGTGGTCTTACGATAACTTGCTTTACGCTTTATAAAGCCATCAAATTAACGAGACATTGCAAGACCGGATAATAGCAAGTTGGAAAGATTGTCTTTTAAATCAGACAGAAGTAATGGGCTTAAGAAATGGACTTAAAAACAGAAAAAATTGGGACATAAAAACCAAGTAATTTTTGTTGATGGTCATTAAAACCTTTCAGTCATGGAACGATTCCAATGGCGACCATTGTAATCGGTTCATATTTTCCAAAAGTAACAAAATGAAGTAATTCCATCGCTCGTGGATGACGAAGACTTTCCTGCTATTTTCATTTCACCAATTCAGAAAAATGTTCCTTTCTATTCTTCTGAACGTCTGACGATTGATTAATATATACCATGTTATCTAGTCAGGCGCTTTGCCTAGCACCAGAAGTGTTGGTTAGTTATATTTGCATAGGTTAATTGCCACGAGACTCGCGCAAAATATGTATAAGTGCATAAATTGGCAGTGGTTTTGGAAAGTAGAAATCTGATCGGGTCTCACCGTTGATCGAAGCCTGGGAGTCACACCACGGTCTTTTTCGGCGAGCCTTCGTACGCTTTGCGGAGCCGTTTTTTAAGTTCAGCGGGGAATTTCTCGTAGCACTTCTTGCATACGGGCTTCAGATCGAATTCGAAGAACTTGGTTCTGGAAATGGGAAACGAGCGTTTAGACGTTAACGGCTCAAAATGCGTCTGTAAGCTGAGAGATCAGGAAATAAAAAGCAGACAACTCACTTTTGGCTCATCTTATTGTCGCAGATTGAGCATGCAAAATGCTCCACGCACCAGGCCTTGTTAAGAGCGGTGAACACTAAAAGAAAAACGGATAAAAATTAGTATTTTAATACGCGATAAATTACGTGAAAAGTACATTGCGCGTCTTGGTCACCTTATCGAAAAGAAAGTTACTCACCATCGCCACCAATGACATTATTGCAAACGAAGCAAAGATTTCCAAAGAGCTGAAAAAATGTACCGAGTCTTAGAGATGCGCGACAATTTTATAAGGATACATCAACTCGATAGTCTGTCATTTAGTAATTACACTAAATGGCCAAGGTCAAGAATTTTGAGTCGTGAGTTTTCGTACAACCTAATCTAAATTTTTAACTGAAAATAATGAATATCTGCGTGAAATACCTGATGATAATGAGTTTCGCAGTATGCCAGACCCTTCTTCTCGTAGTGGCGGTGTCCGAGGAAAGGTTTCTCGCATTTGGCGCAGACAAAGTGCTAAACGACCGGAATTCATAAGCAACAACAAACACGCTAGCAAACCCAGAAGCACCATTAACTGTGGTAGGGTCTTAAACATTAATAACGACACTAAAGCCCAGTGGGTGAACTGTGGTTGTATCATCTACCAACTACAACCAAAAATGCATCGAAAGATGCAAGAAAATTTGACAATTACCTCAACATGCCAATTCTTGCCCAGAGCAGTGACCACCCTTTCCTCGATCGGACGACGGCAGGCACCGCAGATGGGGATTCCCATTTTGTCGTGGCAACGAAGACAGTAAAGTTCCAACTTGACTTCACGAGCATCAGATTTCAGCTCAACCCTGAGGATTTTGAGGACAATTTAAAACATCTTGACCACAAAATCGAATCACTCGAACATAATTAAACTCAATCAGGATTCATACTTGCGGCAAATTTATTGAAAGCATCTTACCCGCAACTAGTGCAGTTAAAGTGATAAGGATGATAAGCTTCGCCACGAAACTTAATATGGCCCTCGTCAATAATTGCGCTTTAAAGTGAACAAATGTCAAAAAACGAACAAAACTATCACATTTTCAAACTAAACAAGAAAAATAACAAGTGTTACTTACTGGCATTTCTGACAAATGTACTTCCCACTAGCGGCTGCCTTTTCCTTGGCATTGCACTCGTGGCACAAAGCTCTACAAATTCATAAAAATTGCAGCATTATACCGAAAGCTGCAAACCACGAGGTAACAAATTCGAGGGGTTTCGTTAAGTTTCCGCAATTTGCAATCATTTAAAAAAGTAAACATGGCTGTAATGAATTTAATGAAACGTGTTTTAAAATTTTTTCCAGCATTCCTGAACAAATTTCAACATTAAAATATACGTTTCAAAAATTACACGTGTTTAAATTTGGAACGCAAAGATGGAGTCGGAGAACATAGTGGCTCAGCTGCGTATTTTAACTCTTGAATGCATTTCAGGAGCAGAAATGTGTGACGTGTTTAAGGTCCGAGTCATGCCCTAACGTTTGGCTTAGGAGTTGATTGGTCAGTTGGGAAATGGACGTTGAAAGCGTGAAAGCAGACAAATGTCTGAGGCTTAAACGTCTTTTGAGCGAGGCATACACTCGCTGTCGGAACGACGCCTCCAAAAATGCAGCTCCCAAAACGGACATTTTTTCAATAATAGATAGCGTTTACAAATACATGTATTTTTTTTTTATCAAATTTCATTAAAATCCATGCAGCCGTTTGAAAAAAAAAATAATTGTGGAAAAGTAATGAACACCCATCGTGTATGATTTCGATAAAAAACACCCGAAATGATCATACCTTCCAGCATTTTTAATGAACCCTTGGTCAGCCAGCGGTACGTGGCACAGCTCGCAGAGGAAACAATTCGGGTGCCAGTTATTATTCATGGCTTTGATCACACGCCCAATGATAAAGTCACCGCAGTTTCCACAAGACGGAGCGAAAAGCACGTGGAAATCATGCTCGCAATATTTTCTTCCTTCAAACTATAAAAACCAGCAACAAAATTAGCGGCCGAAGAACGAACGTGCAGTAAATAAAACTACATATCAGGACGTACTTCGTAAAATATGCCTTCTGGAAAAGGTCGGAAACATTGAACGCAACTGCAATGAAAAAAAAAAAAAATGCATCACACGGCGTTAATTTTTGTGCTTTTAGAAGAAGCCTTGTATGAAAAAGTTGCTTCGGAAAAGTAACTCACACGAAACATTGCTGATGCCAAACTTCGCCAGTAGAGTTGACTATTTTTTCATGAGGCTCGAACCCTTCCCCACATCGGGAGCACAACATGCTTCCCAGAGACATTGTTACGCTGAAATTAAAATTCAACAATTAAAATAATGATTTGGACTACGAGATACCAAACGATTTCTTAGGCCAAACACACAATAATCAGAAGCAAAAAAATGATAATGTTCATGAAATAATCTCGCAATATTTTTTGGTATTTCCCCAGTCCACTCGGAGATGGATATCATTTCATATAAATATTGCAAAATTAAAAATGACAGCACAACCATCATGTAAAAATAAATTAAGATAGTTGATTGCTCCACACTAATGAGGGAATCACTCAACATTGATAATTAGGTCATACATGGGGGAAATAAAAATCAACTGACATCTAGCTAAGTATGGCAAATTTAAGGAACTTCCTCTTTTTCTCAAAATATGTTTTTCAACACTACGCAACAGAACAAGCCACAAGAACATGGTTGATGATGCCATCATCATCAACCGGACACTCGACATTTGTAAAATGCGGCACATGGTTACCTCGCGCTTGCTTGACCACGTGGATCTTTGTTCAATAACTTAGCCGGTAAACTCGGAGGTATGTCATCGTAATCAATTTGGTCATAATCTCCATCCGATGTGCCGAGAGACATTTTATGCACATTTTTTGGCAGCGTACGTCTGCTGTACAAGTCACTTTTGGACATGGTTAATTTTGGTACATCCATGTTTTTCCGAGCCTTGCTTTCACGATATCTCAACGGAATTTTTTTTTACTTTGCACTTTTGGACTTGAGCAAGGAAAGATAAGCTCCAAATGAATCAGATATAATAAAATAGTAGGCCTATAGTATTTGCTTTTCCAACGTCAACATTATGCTACGTTGTTTGGAGTACATTGTAACACCGAGAGGACATTTTGTTGGTTTTAGGGTGTGAGAGAGGACATTTTGTAAAAATCGTGACATTTCGGCTAACAAAACTTCCAAAAAGGAAAAAAACCCTGGCTTTTTACAGGATATAAGGTAGGCTATGTTTTATTGCGCGCTTTAATTTGCATGCATGTTGATGTATTGTTACCAGCATTATACAAGTTTTCGTTTGGAATGATTGGTAAATAATTTCCAAAATAAAAAAACCTGGGCTATGATACCATACTTGACCTAATTTTTAAAAATGGTGGCGTAAAGTAACGAACTTTCAGTACAAACAAATTTTGCTTTTTCCTGTTTTTTAAAAACTCGAATTAAAATTTGTTTTAAATAGATGTCTACTTTCCCAAAACCGCAACATTAAGCGAAAAAAAATTAAGGACAAAACTTACAGTATTAACAAAAGCTCCCAGTACAAAGTAGCCAACACCTAAAGGAAATTAATTCAGAAGTATCTTGAGGTTTCATTTTCTAATCAATACAGAACAGGGAAATTTGGCCGAAAATTAAAAATATCCTGTTTCTATTCGCCGAGCATTTCGTATAGTGCTTTTAGGCCAACCCTAAACTTTCCGGTTTTACTTTTCATTTCCGAATACAATCCTGAATAAAAAGATAGCTTCGGTTTCATGAATAATTGTTTAAATTTATGCTACTTAATAACGCTAAGAATTTACACCAATCATATCGAGAATATTTTGTTCAGTAATGATTGGAATTAACACGTTGAAGCCTACTCTGAGCAAATCATACGGTAGTAATTCACAACTACTCTAGTTCACTTTTAGTACTACCGTAAATACGGTATTAAGCGCCGAACCCGCAATAGCCCCCTGCCTGTAATAATCGCCGGGGGGAGGGAGGGGGGGTTCCCCGGAATTTGCAAATAAGCGCCCCCCGGCGGCTATTACAGGCAAGACCGATTCCCATACCGATTACTCAGACACCATGTCACAATAGTCGTAAATAAATGTGTCACGTGTTGTTTGGTTTAAGGCTTGCATTGGAATAAAGATGTGATTTTAAAGTGATTCAATTTTGTTTACGGTAATTTTCGAAGTTTAAATTTCGGGATTGAGCACATGTACAGTTGAGGTTTTACTTAAGTATGCTCCTTTTATTAGACACTTAAACCTAGTAAATAAATGTACATGTACCGGTAATATGGTACATACTGTAGCTACGGTATCCGGTAACTTACAGCTAGTACCGTATGGGCGATAGTAAAGGAGGTGTAAAGTCGAGGAACAGACAAGCGCCGGACCCGCAATAGCCGCCTTCTTTAATAATCGCCGGGGGGTTCCCCGGAATTGGCAAATAAGCGCCGGGGCGCTTAATTCCGTATTTACGGGTATTCCACTTTCATGACTTTTCCAGGTTTTTAAACAAATGTCCCAGAGCGAGACAATGTTAAAAATTGACACATATCCAATATTATCCACGATTTTGAAAATTGGCGCAGCAAAATTTTCAACATCTTAAAAAATTTTCTACTGATATTTTAGAACTATTTAAAAAATTACCATAAATTTGTCTTCGTAAAATGTTGTTCGTAATTTGTCCTCGGAAAAAATATGGGAAATTATGCAAATGTGACCTCGAAAATAGTTGAAAATTTGTGATTTGTATTACGAAGAGTTTGTGAAAATTTCGCACATTTGTACTCAGAAAACGTGGAAAATTCTACAAATTTGTCCTCACAAAACGGAAAATTTTGCTAATATTTCTTCAAAAAACTGTTGACAATTTTGCAAATTTGTCATCAGAAACTGCTGACAATTTTGAAAATTTGTGCTGGGAAAATTTTAAAAAATTTACAAATGCTAACCACGTGGAAGCATTAATACGCTGAATTTCTCTGACTGTCAAAATAAATCATTGTTTCCTAATATTTCCAGGTCTGGGGTCGCATGGTCGTAGTTCCAAAATTTAATAATATAAAATAAAAACTATGGTTATTAAAAATAATCCAAAACTGAGCGGACGTCCGAGCTTTTTCGCGGACCGGCAGGAAATCTCTGTTGACCGGTACCTGTCCGCGGAGCCGCGGTTGAGAAACAGTGGTTTAAACAACACGTACCCTCTTCAGTGCGATTCGGCGCATCGATATTGACCAAAGGAAAGTCAACGACTTGGGCCAAATCCTTTTCATCGATCCCATTATGGGCTTTTTCTTTTTCTGAAACGTGGCTATCATCCGATTTGTTCTCTTTTTTCTGAAAAATGAGACCATATAAAGACGTTTTCATGTCGTGATACTCGATTTCGATTCAAGTCATACTTTTCATTCTTCTGAATGGATGGAAAAACGTTCCTCGACTGACCTTTTTCTCGGGTTTCTTTCCTTCCAAGATTTGCAGGAGCTCAGTAATTCCTACGGCAATATAAGCCAACAGCAAATTTACGTAATAAAGACCACCGTACACAATCACAGTCAGAACGAACAAAAATTCCCTCGGACCGAGAGCCGAGTGAATCTAAATTGATAACATCGGTCAGTTTAATTAATTGGTTCCATCATTTAAACGAGCGTTTTCTTGCATCGTACGTCGACTATTCTCACCTGCATGTAAAGGCCGTCCCAAAAATCCCTCGCCATCAGCCTCATGATGGACACTGCTGCCATTGGAAAATTATCAAAGCTAGTGTAGCCATAGTCCGGATTTTCCGAAGTTTCCTTGCATACAAAATCTTCCGGGCAAGCCCTGCGTATGAGCAAAAGACATCAAATTATTTATCTTTCCTTCCAAAGGCTGAAACTTCAAGACTCGAAACTTACCTCGATCCGCTAAAATTTCCGCAGACGTAATCCAGGGTGACAAAGTGTGGCTGGGTCGAATTCTCGGTCGCATGGAGGCTCACGTGCGTTACATTATGGTACACTAGACGCGGCACAGGGACTAAATCGAGCAACGAAAGTGCAAACCATGATAAAAACTAGGTGCAGATTCGTTAGCAAATGCCGGAAATACTCACCCCACGTCTCTTTGATGCACCGTTGGCTCAGATGGCCGGCCATAAACTGCTGCGAGTAAATGGTGAAGAAAAAAAACAAAAATGCGCCGTATAGGAAGGGATCCTTCATCCGAAGTAGACTGCGAAACATCCAAGAGCAAGTCAGCCTGGAATCTTCACGAAAAACAAATTTCCAAATCAATTGGCTAATTCTAGAATGATCGAGGATGCGCATCCCAGTGTGTTTCCAACACATGCATATACATGTATGTCTTTAGATTTTTTAACAACGGAAAATAATGGTACTGGTTGCGAATTATCGAAAAAAAAAATGTAAGTAAGGTATTAAACTTGTTGGTCAAGGAACACGTCAACAATGACTAGATTGTACAACATCAATTTAAGAAAGTAGGGATGGCAAACAAAAACAACTTGCATTTCTACATCTTTTCCTTGATGTGCATTGTGCAGCAAAAACCTACGAATACGAAATAGCTGCAAAATTAACTTACGCGTGAAGAAATGTATGAGCCGGAGTATCCTTAGACTGTGGATAGGATGAAGATTGTGTGCCACAAAGCTGAGTGTCATCCTAATAAATAAACAAACAAAATCTGCAATTGTCGCCATTTAGTTGGGATTTTCGGAATTATTTGATCGTTTTTGAATTAGTTGAATTTTTGAATATTTGAATTAGTTGACCGTTAAAGCTCACCCGATCTGCGTCAACATAAAGTCGATCCAGTTCCATGGATTTCGAAGGTACGAAAACGGATGCATGAGGAATCCGCGCGCGATTACCTTCAGATTCATCTCTATTGTGAATATCATCAAGAATGGCATGCTAGATATTTGAATTAAAACGCATTGTAGAATTCGTAGCCATGTTTGCAGTGATCAAATGAAAACCAGAAACAGAGACACTTACTGCCATTCGATCATTTCCATAAAAGGATAAAACATTGCATAGGCAATGACGGTGATGATCATGAAAATCCTGAATATCCAATGCGTTACAGTTCGGACAGCAAACCATCTCAATCCGTTCAAAGGTGTCAGCAACCAAAAGGATTTCAAAGTGCTAAAGCGGTGAATGACCCAATTGGTTCCAATGACCACGAATGTCTAAGAAATAAGAACAGCGTTTCAATAGAAAATATCCGGAAAACAATCGAAGAAATGTGCTTTAATTATTTTTTTCAGAAGATTAACAAAAAAATGACCCTCTGGCAACTAACCTGCCAGAGGTGATTAATAGGAAATATTGGCGTCAATCTTACCCTAAATATTTAAAATTTCTGAAAAGTAAAAATTATTCCATGATATGTGTTGTGTTTTAAGGTGCTTTTAATTGTGAAAAACTTGGGCAAACAGCATTACATAATGTGGCGTGTGGGTGACGCC
>JAQGBX010000140.1:0-46679 GCA_034698745.1 Megaphyllum sjaelandicum
GGGGGGGAGTTCCATAATCGTCTACCAATGTCCACCTAGGGGAGGGGAGAGTTAAAAAGTGGTAAAAATGTGTACATGTAAATTATGAACGGCCCCATATCAGCACGTTGACTAATTTTTGAAAATTAAAGCTGTGAGACTCATTGGCATTATAATAAAGTCAAGACGCAAAAATAAGTTACTAAGAGGGGTAAAATTAAAATTATAATTATTTTTGAACAACCATGTAATACAAATTGTGTTCGTTAATAACTGATATTTAGTTGTCACAAAAATCTTTAGATAAACACTTGCTGGGTAATATTTTCATGATACATGCAAAATAGTTGTAATTCGATGCATTCATGGCAACCTTTCCAATATAACCAAATAATGAAATGCTATAAACTACGCAAAAAAATAAGATCTCGATTAATCTGGTTTTATAATAAATCCAAGTTTTGTTCCATCTGAACTATGTTCTGCTATAGCCAACTGCTAATGCAGTGCCTAGATAGCATAGATTTCTTAGTTGAAGATCTTCTAAAATCATATTACATCACAAAATCTGCAACAAACTCAAGTTAATCTCACCTTAAAATTTACTTCGGTAACTACAGTAAAACCATGCGTTATGATTGGTTCGTCATCCGTAGTTCGTCCATTCCAGCAATCAAGCTCGATGCAACGACACCCGGCCAATAAACACTGACGATAGATTTCCACTGAAGAACGGCCGGTTAGTTGATGCCCTGTAATTCAGTGAATGGCACGTCAAAATCGGGGAATAAACACCAATAAAAATATTCATTTATAACGTATACCGATGGCCATACCAGTTAAGTAGGTATTGTGCGATGAATTGATAAAATAATGTGACAAGGGGTGATTCATATCTTCGTTGAGATCAAATTTTTCTGGAGCAACAATGGCGTTATCGTCGCTCATAAGATAGCGAATAAATCCATCAAAACTCATCATTCCTGTTGAAAATTAAACAAAATTTCCCTGTGAAATGCGCACGACATGCAGCTTAAGATGAATCTTAATTACTTTGTACTGTTTCCCCAAAAGTAGCTTGCTTTCAGCATTTCCAGTCAGTGATTACTGGCTTTAATTCCAGTTTTTAATGATGTTAATCAATCATCCCTTGATCAATTACCCTCTATGGTGGAACCGTTGTATTAAAACTAGCAAATGTGGCATCAATAATAAATGCAGCAAGACTGTGCGATAGTAATGAATCATGCTTAGCTCGCAATGAATTATGAAGGCGATAGGCAAATTTATTTTGATTTCAGCATGAATAATTAACAACTGTACAGCTATAAAAAGCCATAAAACAGAGCCGTGCTCTTTCTTCAAAAAAAGTCGATTTTCTAAATAACTTTGTAGAGCAAATAAAAACGAAAGTTCACATTTGTCATTGAAACTAAGGGTTGAGGCCAATCACAAAAATGTCAATATGCATTTTACGTTCTTCAACATAGCCCATAATTCGTCACCGTCAACTGATAGACGATCACGAGTATACTTCTTAATTGTTCAACAGTAAATCATTTCAAGGATGATAAAGTTAATACATTCATCTCCGAAAAAAACATGTACGATCACATCTGCTAATACCGATAGTTGCCAACAATTCAAACAAAGTAGCCAGCCTACTGAGAATCTGCATGCAGTTTTTAATGAATTATCCAACTGCAGTGCAATGAATGAACATGAATAAACAAATGTCAAATGGCAGTGCTTTGCTGTTCCGCGATTTTAGCATTTACAAACACTGTCTGGAACCTTAATCACGTGGTTTGCCGGAATTATCATGTCTGTAAATGATACTTCCATTTATCTATACATGTATACATTTTCTTTTAATTCATGGATAAACTCCTGAACTTAAATCCTGGCTGCCTTGATTTTTCAATTTTAATAGCTGAACATTTTCCTCAAACAAATTGTGAATATTTGAATCTAATATTCGCATTTTATTCTGTGGCCAGTTTACACGTTCCTATATATTGTAAATTGTTTAATGTAAAAAAATGGACAAATGCATTATTCGTAAATTACAACCCTACCTTTTTGCGCATTGTTTTTTTGTGGCTCGTGTTGATAAATAATGTCTTTTGCTCGTTCCAAAGTGATGTATGGATATAATATCTCATTGAGCCTCGGATCCCGTTGTTGCTGATTTAAGAAGCCGACCAATTGCGATGCGTTCATCACCTTGCCACCACACCTTATCGATAAACACATGTTGATATTATATCATAAGGAATTTCTACCGCTAAATCTTATCATAATTTTTATTTATTTGTTATTTCTTTCAAACCAATTGGAAAGTTTGATTTCTAATTACATTTATTGAAGTTTTAAAACCAATATTTAGTTTTGTGACAAGACTGATTGAATTATAAGTGACATTATGCATTAGCGGGCAACTGATGTGATTAATCAATTATCTTTTTCAAGGTTCACCAAACGTCATTTTGGCAATGAATTTCTCCATCGGTGGTCAAACTGATCGAAATAAAAGGTCAATATCGCCTACAATCAGTTTAAATTTCAAAAACATCAGAACACATGAATTTTCCGAGTTCTGAGACGGGGTTGGTCTGCAGTATAATTCTTGCAGTATTTCATTAAATCATTTATAATGAAATCCATGCAGATTGATCAAAGAAACTTATGCTGAAACGTTTCAACTAGAACATGAAGAAGAAATAATATTCAAGTCACAACAAATTTCCAAAATAAAATGGCGCTTGGGATAGCTCGACGTTACAAAACTAATAATTAAACCAATAAGAAAAAAGAACAACTTACAATTCATTGAAAATTTTTTCCGCTTCACCTCTAACGGTAAGATGCTTGTAAAAGTTGAAGAAAACTTCAAATGAAAACTTGGTTGGACAAATAAACTCATTCTGCAAGTGAGAAAAATACATAATCCCATCGATATTGGAAGTTGCATGTGGGTACCAAAAACGTCGCTGCAATAATATTATCTTTAGTGCTTGCTTACTTTTCCGCTGGACAGTCCGCCGTTTATCAAAGCTTGTTCGACCCGCTTTTTATCCTCTCGATTTTGAGCAAACATTTTAACGATACTAAAAATGAAATATAGAAGACACAAAATATATGAGAAATAATACTGTGTTCTGTCAAAAGCTGAATAAACAGGATGGAGATTATCATCAATTAATCCCGAGACAAGCGGACCGTTCCAGGAGGCTCTCACTACCAAAAATTCGTCTACAGAACGCATACTGTACATGTACACGACAAATGTACAGAAATTCTATTGTACTATACGATAAACATGGTTTACCAGTTACAGAACGAAAATGTTCAATCCTAACTACTATTTTAACAAAAAGTTATGATAAATAGCCTACAACATAGCTTAAATGTGCCCTTCACCCTAAAATAACATCTTTAAAACCACACCAGTTATCAATATGGCGCATATTTGTTGAAGGTTTAATATGATGAAATTGGCGCATCAGTTTATCATATCTTTTGAACTTTTCATATTCTCGTTCATCTGATTTTTAAGCAAATATGCCAACAGGTGGCTCTGTAGCGCAAGCAGGCCTTTCGGCATAGGTTTTACAGTATAGTCAATCACTTTGGGGGAAGGGGAAAGTTTGTATAATGTACAATATTCATAGGCTTTTCAATACAATGAAACCGAATTATTTTAACGTCTCGTTAAAAAGTTGTGCCTAGCATTTCGAAAAAACTTTTCCCGAAAACATTTGCCAATCTTATTAAAATAAATGTAAACAGGTAACACGTATTGTACATTTGTGACGAGTAAAAAATAAATATTTTCATAATAAACGTCATGTGCTAAAAAAACAGGTAATTACAAAAATTTTGAGAAATAAAAATAACTATTTAGAACTGCAATTTCCGGCGCCGAAGCTACGATGCGGTCGTTCGCGTTGCTAATACGATGCCGTGACACAATTTCGCATCCGAAAATTAAAATATGCGAAGAATTTCAGTCAAACGAGTCTGGTAGGTCTGCAAAATGCCATAAACTGTGAAATTGTGATGGATCAACCATCAAGAGCAACCAAGCAGCAGCCCGGGTAATGAAATTTTCAGCGACAGCATTTCTGCACTTTTATCATTGAGTAGCCGGATGATTGATGGACGCCAACACGTGCAATATTGCGCAATATTACTCAGGCTGCCTGTATAATTCTCCGCTCATCATCACAAGTCCGTGTAGCCAGCGATTGGCTTTCGGCAATGCCATTATTGATTTTGTAGCCCCGGCCTGCCTATACTTTCATTTTTCGGAAAAAATTCGCGAAGGGAAAACGATGTCTTTCATATCAAACTGTTATTTATCGTGGCAGAACACTATAGGGCCTTCAATTCCAAGTAGGCCTACTGCTACAGTGTAAGGGCAGGGAAGGACTGGGAGTGGGAGGAAGTAACAAGAGGTGCTTTAAGCAGTCTGTTTCGTCTCAAAGACGCTTTCAATATAGCTTACACTCTAAGAATATAAATCCTCTGGAAAAAAAAAGATCATCATAATATCCTACTTTTTGGGTGTTGCACGAACACGTTCACGATAGCTCACTAAAATAAATGAAAGAGGACGTGAGGAAGACTACGAACGAGTTGAAAATCAACAACAGGCACGGAAGGGCGGAAACAGATTTCCTATAGCGTAGAAACGCGTCTGAAAAGTAAACAATAATATTTTCTATTTGTGGGAGCTGAGCTTCTGGCTCAACTGAAGAGGACTGAGGAGAAAATGTCTGGAAAATGAAGGAATGTCACGATCGCACGGAAAAATGCAGTTTTTCTCCGAAAAGAAACCGACCCGCAAGGCATAAATTAGTGTCAAAATTGAGAACACTTCTGTTATGAACATATTTTGCAGGTGAGATATGTTTTCTCCAGTGTACGATTGTTAAATCGAGGTGTTCACGAGCTTCGACAAATTGACGCAACTGCATTCCGAAATGTTTTGCACCTTTTTGTGCCCTATTTATTTATCATACAAGAAAATTGATCTTGCACGTTTCAAGTTAAAATCAGCACTACACTGAAGATTCGAGGACGAATTTTGAGATATTTCCACAAATGCGATTAGGAATTGCACATTTTGCAATTCTACAAGCGTTAATGTTTGAATTAATTACAACATCTCAATTTAAAAAAGCGCCATCTACTGATCAATACATGTTGAAGAGAAAATCAAGGATTTCAATTAAATTAAAATAAACGAATGGGGAAGGTTAAAAAATGAGAAATTCCAAATCCGTAGTTATTTCCTGTCAGTGTCTATAGAAAACAAATGTTTTATAATGACATACATGTATAATAATGTTCTAAATAAAATGACAAAACAAATGAGATATGCTTTTTTCAGTAATGCGTGAACATAAAAAATATTCAAGGACATGAAATCAAATGACATATTGGAGCATCTTTTCGTTATTTTGACCATATTTTTGGTCTATCGTACATGTGGGACACCCATCTCCGAATTTCAACAAACAAGAGCGAATTAAACCAAAGTACTAAACTATACTCACTCTGCAAACGAGGATATTACATATAGAAGTTAACTCGAAGTTATTCGAGGAAAGTAATTTTTTAAGTAGTTTAACGCCCACTAACAGTTAATAAAAAAATAATAAAAAAAAACTCGCTGAATTTCAATCTAAAGCAAAAATTGCAAAAAAAAAAAAATCTTAGGTTATGAAGGCGATAACAACGCTTCGGTGAGTGGCGTTTCACGACGAAAGAAAAACAAAAAAGGCAGGTTAAAAAGTGAAAGTTTTTCAATCAATAATGAACAGAAAAAATAAATGGCTCGAAAACTCCATTAAGCTTATAAAAAAATCATCGTTAGTCCCCGAAGTAAAGGAAAATAAAAGAGTCAAAATGACAGCGGATTTTCGATCTCTCATAAGTATATTATCTTAAGCCCAAAAAATGGAGGAAAGATCTGATAGGCGAAACCATAACAGGTTATCGATCGACTTCCAACAGTGTTTACGGAGCAACGGCGCTGTAGTCACGGAGCAAAGGTTAATATATTCATAATAAGAAATGAAGGGGCTCTAAGGCCCCTTAAAAGAAAAACAAATTTGCATTGCTAGCGTATATTAATTTTATAGAAAAAGGAAAAGAAAACATCAAACGGACAAAATTAGTTTTAGTCTACGCTATATTCTTGTGCTATTTTCCATTATGGAAACCCTAACGTCAATATCACTAATGGTGAATAAGGCTAATGATAGTCTTATTTCTACAGGATATTTGGATAACGGGACTCGCCACCTTCATATATATGGAGGTATATATTCCAAATGGAATAGATATGGAATTGAAGATAAAACGAAAAATGATGAAAGTCACGTGTCATTTCATGATAGTTCCTCTAAATTACATGTATATTAAGATATTAAAAAAATACAGGGAGCATTTGATGAGACAGACATTGTAAATATTGTGACTTTGGGAATTTAGAACCATCTTAAAATAGTTTCAGAATGGCGTATTTTAACAACATAGTACTGATGCGTGTAATAGACTTCTCTCATTCTATTTGTCTATTCCCGATGATGACTATAGAGGATGCGACACAAGGATACGAACAAAGATGAAAACTACAAGTAGAAAAGGTAGCCTTTGCCATATGAATAAACTGTAATTCTCTACTTGTAGGCCTACTTGTATTCCCTTAAGTACAATTTGTTCGACAGAGCAATCCATGAAAAAAAGAATTAAAATGCCTTATTTATTTTAAAAAAAATAAAGAGAAATAAAAGCAAACATGGAAATAATTTAAAACGTCATGTCCGAGTTTGCTTCACATTACTTGTTTAACAATGGAAAAAGGAATTTAAAACATATATTGAAGTATATACTTGTACAGTATACGTTGTTTCAATACATGTATACAGCTGTATAGGCGGAATACTTTCTTAAGTGAAACCAAATTTTAAAAAATCTCTATAAATGTGTTGGAGATTTCTCAACGTTAGATTTCCAATTGATATTTCCCTATTACCATTCATAGAAAAAATATATAAAACATTTCATTTATGACTAAAAATTCTTTGAATCAACTCCCATGAGAACGACTCACTATCCACCCTTTGATGTTTTACATGCAAATTAAAAAACTATAGTTGTGTATCTTCTTTATTTGGATAATCCGGTGTTTTTTCTGGAAAAACTAACCAGCAGAGATCACATGTCAATTGCAATTGAACATCAGTACATGTCTAACCTTTCGCGACGCATCACTTGACTGGACGAAAACTAATAAGATTAGGTCTCAGGGGCCAAAAATGACATTACAAAACCAAGTCAAGCTAAACCAAAGTAATCATATAGCCAAGGACTGGATTGTTTTGATTCCAGGTTCCGAATAAAAAAATCGATGTTTTGGATATGTGGATTCAATAATTTGATTAAATGTACAGCAAATCTAAGATTTATATTTGACTTTAGTATATACAACTGCGAGGAAAAGTGCACATTTTGACATTTAATTATTATTTACAACTTGAATAGTAAAATAGGCCAAATAGAACTTCAGCAAAAAAATACTATTTCGAAGGCAAAAAAAAATGGATGCGTCTATAACGGTTTGATTAAAATGCGGAATTCCAGTCAAATTTCGATTACTTCTATGCAAAATTATGTTTCATTAAATGGTTTTTTCGCGAAATCCAATCCATTACAAAGGAACCAAAACTAATGTAGGCCTATATTATACAAATGCATCACAACTGAAGCGAAGCATTTTAAAAAGGATGCTAAAAAGTAAATGAATACTGGAGACTGGAGTTTTAATGAATTGATAAAAATACGATTTTGTGGCCATATTATCGAAGCTTTATAATCTGATTCCGTTTAATAGGCTAAAAAAGTTTAATAATGGTTGAACTTTATATACGGAAATGTTAAATTTTATGTTAAAGCTATTCCAAATTGTAGCAATTTTGTAAATGAAACAGTTATTTGCTTCATTCGCTTCGTTATAAATATAAATTAATTTTAAGACAAGATTAAAGAGGGAGGTCGACTGGATGTACAGTAAAAATCACTAGTTATAGAAAGAGACTTAAGTTACATGTAAATAACCATATAATGGTAGGAATTTCCATCTCTCTCACAATATTTATCGTGATAAAAGATTGTAGTTTTTACGTACATGTATTTAAAATCATACAAGTTTTTGCATTTCTTTCCTCACTGATTTCTCATAAATGCTTTCTAAACCCTTGTCACCCCATTAATGTCCTTTAAGGTCTTTTGTATCCAAATATTCCTCTAGCAATACAAAATTCAAAGATGCAATGTCATCTGAAAATGAAATGCACTAAGATTGAGACAACTTTTCACTGCAGCTAGTGCAGAAAAAAAAGCATTTCAAAATTCATTTAGATTGAGACAACTTTTCTGAACCTTTCAAAACGCACAGAAAACTTGCTTCAATCTGCTGTAAGTGCATCTCTTTTCAGCGTGGGAATTAAGCTAAAATTCAATCCAGACGTTTCTCATTTTTATTAACGGAGTTTTACACTTAAAAACTTACTAGACGGCGTTCCGAGTTGTACAAAGACATAAACTTTTAAGTCGGAGTCTGAGAACCGTGACCCCAATTAAGCACCGTCATTTCCGAAAATGCATCAGAACATTTGATTAGAGGAAAATGGAACATACTGTATTTAGAAAGGAAAATAACTCGTATTGGCATTTATAACTTATGTGATGTCAGATAACGCCCTTTATGCCAATCACAGAAAAAATATGAGTTATTACGAGGTACCACACCCGCACATCTGTTATATAATGAGTTACCGAGTAACGTAACTTCGTAGCAAATATCCTTAATTGACTTTCGTAATATTGGTAAAAGTCCACCCTCTCAAAAGGCGATTGTTTAACTGTCACGTACAGGGAATAACGACTATTATCATGACTTGTCCAAGCTCGCGACAGTTATTTATCAGAGATTAAATTGAACCGCGGTGGACATTCGCGACAAACCTATTTTAGACAGCAGAATTGTAGACAATTTAATCCAAAAGGCACATGTGCAGCTTATTGTTTTCAAGTTTAAGGAACAAGAAATAAATCCTCACGTTTTCATGACCGAGCTACGGAAAAGAGCAATAGGATCGTTGCTATAAAAAACTTACTTTTTCACCGGAATTTTCCCATCTTTATCGACCGATAAAGTGATTTTTGTGTGCGCCTTGTACAGCATCGTCGTGGCGCTGGCATTTAGCGCCAATAAATTGTACGCCATCTTTAATAATTCGTCGGTCCATTCCTGCAATATAAAAAGATACAACTTGCATTAAATGCTCGAGTATCGCACCTTACCCGCATTCATAACCCATGAGGGGAAACGGCTGAAACATGTCTCGGATATTACTTTTAAGACAGTGTGGTGTTCACAAATCAATTATGTTCTTCGTCCCCTCCAGTGAACAATCACTTTAAAAACGTTTTGGGCCATGTCCCCAATCGGTCAATGCTTACTCTAAAAACGGTCATTTTTTCTCGATTTGCTTACTTCGTACGTTAGACAACGTGAAACCCAATTAAGGTCACATAAAGTGTGTATTATACATGTAAAACGACCCAATTTGAAAAAAATAAATCAATAATTGTGGAAATTTCTAAAATCAGAATGCAAAACAAACACTTCATGCGGAATTCATCGTATTTACTTTAATTTCCATTTCAAAATCCCTCAAAAGTAAATTTATTTGTAATAATTAGGAAATTGGATTTAATAACTAATTTAAATTTAAGGACAAGTATAAACAGCGTAAGTATTAAAAGTCTGTTAGAAAGATGTAGGGCGTCGAAAAATTAGTTTAATGGCTCCATTTGCAACATTTAATTATCGATCGCCACAAAATCAATGACTTCTGGGCGTCTTGTACGTTTGCACCCATGCAAAACACCGCTATATTGCAAAAAAGCTCTAGGACATGGTTTGTTTTAGGATTCGAACTTTCCTACAATGTAACAGTGTTATGCAAGAATGCAAACATACAAGAAGCTCTGACGTCATTTGGTGTATGGCAATCGATAATTAAAGGTTGCAAATGAAGCCATTAAACTAATTTTTCGACGCCCTACATCTTTCTAAGAGTTAGGACTAAAAGACATTTGAAATGGGCCTTGGAACCAAATGGTTTGGGTCCCATTGTATTCCGCAACCTATGGTTACCATACGTTCCCCAATCCCCATATCCGATTTTTCGTATTTGCACCCATTCGGTTTATTTTGGGGGAGGAGGGGGGGGGAAAGAAAGGTTTATATGTGGTAATTGCAACATTTTAAAATTAATAACTTGCATTTCAAAAACACCAAAGACTGACTAAATTAATTGCCAAGATGTTAAGCATATAAAAAGAATTTTTGTAGGGGATAATTTATTGAGTTAAACCATCTATATAAATCAAAATTATACTTCCAAGTCAGTATAGTTACTACAGCAATAGAATTGCGATTCCTTTTCGTCAAATATAAGATAGATTTAAAATGTAGGCCTACTGTAAGAAGCAACTTTCTTAACTAATAAGATTGAGAGTAATTGCAGTAATAATTACCTTGGCAATTTCCCGTCGATCACAGCAAAAATTTAGGAAATTTGTATTGACAAAATCCGATCCATAAACCACAGTAACTGTCTTGTCTTCGATGGGCGTTTCTTGCGAACCGATGTTTGTGCAATATTGCAATTTTGGATCCTAGAATTTTTAGAAATAAGTTTAGCATTCGGTGGATAAAATAATTCCTAATAATGGAAAAAGTTGATTTTCTGTTAGGCAAAGTTGAAAGTATTAAGAAAGACAGAAGACGTATACAGTGCTAGCTGTCAAACCGAGAAACTCTATACAAGTACTTTCCATTTTCTGTTTTATGTTAATTGAATCTAAGGCATTTATTTAAATTGTGTTTCACTTTGATTTACAAGTGTAATTCTTGATTTTTTAAAGAAAGTGCATGAGAATCCTCATTCCATCGCAATCCATCCCTATAGTTATCATGAAAATTCATTCCCAGATAAAAAGCACTTGTGCACACTACATTACTAAATTATTACTTGGTTTGTAAACGACTGCTGGGAACGAACAAGAGAATATAACCCGTCTAAAACTTGATCTCACGGATAATAATTTTAAAGAACGGTTTGAATTATAGACCAACACAATTATTGTAATTTTATAGAATTTTCATATTCATACTGCAGAAAACATTTCACGGATTATTGCATGTAGAAAATGAGAAAGCCTTATATTTTCAGAAAATGTCAAGGTAGCATAGTGCACCGTATTTTCCGCATATGGAGTGAAATTACACGATTAGTACAAGTTAATGATTGAGGGAAAACAAGTAAAGCATGGAATATAAACAGGAAGCATTTGCAAAAGCGAAACACCTGAAACCATGGTTAGATTATCAATGCCAGTCACTCGAAACTTCACAAGGAAAAGAAAGTGAATGTATTGTTATAAAACTAGGATTTTCAAAACATATTTACAATAATGCATTATGTTGCAATATACGTATATCTCAATGTAATTCCTTCCACATTTAACACGAATGATTTAGCAGTAATATATTGTACATGTATAGTAGGCATACAAGTATATTACGAATGTGAATAGAAAAATTTGCAACATATTGTGTTTACCGAAATGAATAAAGTGTATTTCACAAAGCTCTATGTACATGCATATCCATGTATACACATTTACAAAATATTTCGAACCGCACTGTATAGAATATCACCTGCATTAATTTACTTAATATAAAAGAAATGCTGTGAATATACGGTACAGTGTACAGTAACACCTTACTGACGAGCACCGTCAAAATTTCGAATGCAAAACACTTTTCAAACGCTATTCAGAATTTTTTTTTTCAAAATGTGCGCATTAACAATGACATGTATAATAACATGAATAAACAATAAACAATCTTTTAGACGAAGAGACGTTAATTGTATTTTGAATGTGCATACATGTATTGCATGTTTTTTCTACAGTGGTATATAATTTCCTTATAGGTGTTTTCTCTACGAAACATAATTCATTAATTCAATTTTCTATCGAAAAAGTTTTCATCCAAGATGGCGACCGCCTTAACGTCACGTCCCGTGATAAATGGGCCTTAGCAGATCGAAAATGCTCTTTTCTGGAACCGATAATGCGTTTCGTTTCGGTAGTTATTGATTGCACACCATTGGTCAAGATTAGAGAATCGGGCTTTTAAAAGATAACTAATTGCCTAATATTTCATGGAATAGCTTCTAAGTTAGCTAGTGGCCATTAAGCGTGATGCCGAAGTGCATTAAACATTACTTACTGTACTTCATTTAAAATTTATTTCATGTTAATTTTATACAATCGGTAATTGAGTTTCAGCCGAAATCGTTTTGATGTATAGGATACGTTGTAAAACAGGCAATTTTCGGCTAAAGACTTTAAAGTCTTTCGAGTGAACTCATCAAGAGCTGGATTAATTTAGTAAAATTAAGCCGATAATAACGCTCTTCCACGAAAAAGAAACTCATCGTTTAAACTCCTTCCAAAAGATGGATTAATTATACAAGATTAATCAATTGTAATCAAATATGAGCGCAATATTTAAAATAATGCGAGCCTTTTAATTAATAATGTTTTTACAATGTTGGGCACGAACGCAGGGTTCAGGGGTAATCCATCACAATCGTGCTTGATGAAATATTTACATTAACATTCACGCGGCCGAGAATTCCATCAGCATCGCAAAATTTAATCTACGATTTAACAGCCGCAAACGCATAACAGAGCGAAAAATGATGATGAGATTTGTTTTTTCAATTAAGTTTTCCTTTGTGCTTCTGATAAAAAAAGTAAAATAAAATGCAGCGAAGCGATTAAATTCCGCACAATGGAAAAGTAAATAACCCGCGTGTCTAATTTTGAAAAACGGAAAATGAAATCAAATTTTCTGGAAAAGAAATTTTTTATCAAGCATTTTTTTCTTCGGTTGATCGAGTTTGCGTTGGTAAATGAGAATGCAAGCAAAACAATTGAAAAGAAACTTTTCAACGAGATATACCATAGAAATTATTCAACTAATACATGGTTCAGATTTATGTATTCTCTTCATGTTATAAAACTTCAATAAGACTGTGCAGAGCTTCAGTTAATAATATACAATTTGGGACTAAAGGTTAACATTTTACAAGCCGCTAGTGCAATACATTAACTTGCTATTTGTAATAATTTTGCATAACGTATTCATTGTAATTTGTTTTATATGCAAGACACATCACTGTATCCCTAATTCAAGTAATGAAATTAGTACAAGTAGGCCTATAACTTTTCCTGTTATCAAAAATATAATTTTTGACAGAATTAATATGAAAATATATATATTTTTCAATTTAGGATATGTCTAAAACAGTTTAGGTACACATTTTGTGAAAAGAAATATTCTTTTACATGTATCTGCAAAATTAAGTAAGTATATACAGTACATGTACAATGTACATGCACAGCAGAACAAACTATACCATACTATAATTCAGTACGGATAAGTGTTACATACTGTACATGTATATGAACGCATACACGATGATCACGTGATTTGTTCGTTGAATTAAAAATGGGTTGCTTCCGAACATGTCTTTCACATGCAGTGTATTTTAAAAATCATAGAACAAGCGTCGTAATGCGCTATTTTCACCAAGCAAAAATAGAACATTTTATTTTGTAATATCAGCATCAGTATTAAATACTGTAACTGAAAAATAAATCGTTTCCGTAAGGTTGATTTTGGGGAGACAGTGACCCATGAACTCTTTTCACATAATACATGTGTATTGTAGTAACACCATGCAGGAAAAGAATTACCTTTCATCATTTTGAACTTGTATAAAAAGTCTAAATGAGGAAGTAACAAAACTTGTTTTTCTTCCAAAATGACGTCTCGATCAAGTATATTTATAGCGAGCATAGATCTATTTATAAAAAAGAATCTCAAGCACATTCCCATAAAGCCCCACAGTTGTAAAACGGCATTACAGTTAGACTTCTATTTTTATTGGATAAATGAAGACTTTGATTCCTGGCGGACGCATGCCATAAATTTCGCAGGAATTTTGCCAGCACGATGTGGGTTGGGATTAGCGAACAAGTCAACGTACAGATTTCCATAGAAAATTTAAGATGGTGACTGGCTTTTTTGAGCAAAGTTCAAACTACGATGCCATAAAAGAAGTATACGAGCGGACGTAACTCAAAATCAGTAGGGCCTAGTAAGGCGTTATTAATGACGTCAAAAAACTACGTGAAACGAAGACAAAGGAGGATAATTACTAGAACAAAAGGAGATAAAATCTGCTGAATAATTCGCGGGGAAATTTTTTTTTAAATCTAACAAATTGGGCTAAAGATGTTTTGCTGAAAAGACTTATTCATTGGGCCAAAAAAAAAACTTGACAACAGAGCGAAGGGGCGGATGTAGATTTATTTTTATTGGAGGTTGGATAAGGCATGCACTTTCCCTTTGTTTTCTATAATATGCTTTGGCAAAACAAACATGTACATGTATACAGTACATGCCCATGGATGCTATGAATAAGCAAAATTAAAAAGTTTAAACTTCAACAATTGGGAATAAATCCTGGCACGTACAGCCCTATACATGTAAATATGAATAGGGAAGTTTCCAAAAAAATCACACCCCATGCAAAAGTGATTACATATATGGAAAGACGTTTTTAAGGCAATAATACACATGTGCTGTATTTTCAATTTTAAGTTTTTTGAAATACCGGTAAACGTGATCAATGTTCATTCACCATACTTTCATGGCAAAATACAGTATATCATGATGCTATTACAAGCCAGCTTACAGCAAATGAATGCCATCTATATATGTGAATACCACGTACATGTCTGTTCATGTGCATTTTTCAGTTGTGAATTTCTTAGATTACATTTCAAACAATGTGCATAGTGAATAATGTAAAAATACCAGAGAATGTCTACTAAACAAATTACACATGATATAGTCCAAGTTTTTGCTTGGAATTTAAGTATGAATGTAAAAGCATTCTTTAATGCACCCATGAAAACATGATATACTGCATACTCATTCCAAAATGATTTAATTTAAATGTGACAATTACTTATCACAAGCGTATACAATTTTACACAGGATTTTCAACAAGGTGATTAAGTGTAAACCTAATTATTAACCCAAGGCTGCAATGCATTGTACTGTATGTATGCATATGCACAATGGATACATCCGCATAACATGTGGTAATCATTTCTACACAACATGAAAAATGCATATGAGATTCTGCATGCTTAAGAGATTAGTAGTTTTTCGTAACTCGCCACTCACATGATTCATGAAATTGTCAGTTTTCAATAGTGCAAGACAGTTTTCGGAATGTTAAGTCGATCATCAATAAAATACGTTTGAAAACTGGAAAAGTGAAAAAAATGCGAATGATGGATATTGGACATTCATTATGGTTGCTTTTAGACGCGTCTTTATCGCCGGTTGTCACGAACTTCATCAAATAAAGCAAAGTTCAACATGAAAAGCAACTTTAGGGAACAATTTTGATGTAAGACGAAATTACACATCACGCTGCTCAAAACAATGAAAACAATTGATGAGCGCCGAATGCTTTCCGGACTTACTCCAAATGACTGGCTATAACAATTACGGGTACGAAAATAGTCCATGGCAATTTGCAAAATGGCTAAAATACGGGTTGGCTTCTGTCCAAAATAACTTAAATAAGAACAAAGGCATTTTAGACGTTACAATTTCCAGAAATCGATACAAATAACCTATCGTGCATGGGCTTTATAATGGGAAAACCACGTCAACAAAGCATTTAAAAGTTTATGATTTAAGATCGACTCGGTCACGGGCCAGTTACTACGAAATATATTCGAACATAATAATACATACTAACACGATTGTAGTTTGATATAATGACAGAATAGTAAACAAGAATATGCGATGGGCAAAACAGAACGAATCAATGAAATTCAGTAGTCATGTACACGTATATGGTCTGACACACGAGGCAACTAACATGTCCGAAAATTCAAGTTAGACTGACAGTAAATAATGCGCGAAATGGAATGTTCTAAAACTTATATATTTCCATTTGGTAGTTTTATTTTTTAAATTCATGTTCAGAAAATATGCATTAGATTTTTTGGGCACGCATAAAATCGCCTGAAAATTAACAACGATTGCCTAATTCCCAAACTTTCCAAGGTACTTGTATACATGTAGGTTTTGTAAAACTGAAGCGCAAACAGACAAAATGTATTATTATCTAGCATCAATTGATCAATGTATATATCTTCAGTTTTTTTTAATTGAACTGCAAAAACAATTTTCACCACGTAAAGTACGTGTACATATTTAAAACTTTTGAAAACCAAATTAAATCGAAAATTGCCATGATTGAATACATAATAGAATCACATCGATTTCAACTGAAATCATTGAGTTGGAACAGTTAACACTTTTTAAGAGAAAGGTGTTCGATGGTGCTCATCAATTCAGATAAATGTATACCGGTATACGTTTGCCATTCAATGGCTTATTTCAAATCTATATATACATGTATCTCAACATTTGGTTTCTAGTCCATTAGGCACACTTATTCTATTTTTCCAGCAATTTCATTCAAACCCAACCCTGCTGATTCAAATTAATTCCTTAAACGCATGACTAATTAATTTTTAATTCAGATAATCACAGCCGCTCGTAATTCAGTGGTTTGTGTCAACTTTCTGAGCGTTAATTGCCGGCGTTCGTCGATAAATTCGCAATTATCACATCACGGTAACACCGTACATAATATCCTATATCTCGAAACTGAAAGTGTCCACCCAACAAAGTTTTTGATTAATGAGTTGTTTTCCCAATCAATTATTGCTGCCAAACGAGCGAGGCACGGGTCAACGCGCACTGCTATCTAGCGCATTTCCTTTTATTTTTGATTTATATACTTGGTCGATATATGCGCCATAGTTTCTCCATTCCCGAACACAATGAAGAAAAGTGTTTGATTTCTGCACGTCACGCAACGTGTCCGGAAGATGAAGTGAGCATATTCGTGTAGGTGTCGCGCCGCAAAAATAAAGAAGGAAAAAGTAACAAAAATAGAAGACTTTGGTTATATAGGTGAGAAGTGGCCACGAAATTTCACAACAAATCACTGGACGTAACGTGAAGGTCGTGACATTTTGCAGTTTCATTCACAACGAACAAAGAAAAGAAGGATGCCTGCGGTGGGGGTCCCATTATACTCGTGTATAGCGATAAGCACGGAAAATGCACATTGAACAAAGCCAAGAAAAAGGTGAAAACGACATTATATAGTAATCAAGTAAATGTGTCTCTGACGTCATCACACAAACAAACGCATACTAGCACCTACTGACATGTATCGTTTTGTTGAAAGTTAGGAAAAAGTGCATTCATCAAACACAAAACTAGTTTGACAATGCTTGTGAAAGGTGTAATTAGTGTTTCCAACAAGAAATATGTTTGTCGTGCTGCAATAGTATTAAACATTACCCTATAGGGATAAAGCTAATGGGACAAACTGTAATATATACATTTTTTAATTTTAAGAAATTTTGGTAAGTTTTGATAAGTAGTAGGGAATACTTTTGGCAATTTTTCATCCATTAAAATTAACCCATTTAATTAGTTTTACTGTATTTATACCTTGTATTTAATTCAAAAAGTTTCATTTATCGATCGAACAATTACTGAAAGAAAAATCTCAAAAAATGAAAACTTAAATTCCTTCGATTTTTTTTTAATTTATGACAGTTAGGGTTAGTACACGTAACAGTCAAAACTAGATACCACATTTTTCAACCCACTAAAGGCGAAAGATGTTCAGCACGTGCATCATTCAACGATTAAATAGTACATTCGTGTACATGTAAAATGCTGTGTCCGTGAACTCGGCGAGGTTATATTTTATGTATATTGTGTCAGGTGCGACCACGGTCAACACATACAGTATGCTTTCACACTTATTATTGCTAGAGATTAATTTGATCAGAAAAAAAAGGACAAAACTTAATTAATAAACTGAAGCGATTAAGTAATTTGTGTTCCAACTTACCGAGTCTGGTTTGGTCCTCTATAAGCAAAGAAATCATTAGCATAAAGACGTTTTAGCAAATGAAATTATCAAAAAAATTCTATATTAAAGATATGATTCTTAAATATGCTGCCTTTAATTCTAATTAATTAGCACTAAAATCTATGTTAATTGCAATTGGCAAGTCATTGCATATACGTTAAGCGAGGAGAATTGCGGCCTATGCGAATTTTATCTTTATACAGGGTGCCCCAGATTCAGTTTGCGAAACTGCCATCATCCATTTTCAGTAATAGCCCGTACAGTAAGTCATCGCATTTTTTCCACCGTTTGCAAACTCCGTCAGATATAGACCATAAATACGTAGAGTATCGTACGAGAAAAATGGACTTTCATACATGTATATAGCTCGGATGGATTTCGGTCCATGCTCGAACTGTATACACCGTTCAAACTTTCTAGCCAAGATAAGACAGAAAGGCTCGCGATAGGATGATTCACAAGCAAGCCCATAACGAGTAATCTTAGCACCGCTGTGAAACCCATGTTAAGGATATTGAGAAAAGATTGAATAAGCAGTTTGCGTGAAACGTTGCCACGGCAACGGCCGCATTAAGCAGATCGCGGGTCTGGCTATAGTTCAGCTTTTTGTACTACATGTATTCAGCTAGATGCGTTAGGCCATTTATTGGGGATATTTATGCTCGATTAAGATTGTGGGCTTGACCCCACGATGACATGATTTTAAGTGAGAAGGGAATAAATTTCCACGCCTTTGCGCAACATTTATTAAAAATACCACACAATTTTGCGTAGAAAATAAATTTCTATCATGATATGATAGAAATCCTATCAAACTTCTATATCAAACGAACCTGACATTGTTTCTAATTTCGTTTTTTGCCCACCTTATTTCGTGACCTCTATGGAACCAAGTTGCATAAACGTTTCTCCCCTACCCTCCCTCCCCTTCCTCATTTTAAAAAAGTAAGCTTTCAGTAAGATATTAATAAATTAAAAAAACAAATTCGTATTCCCTACTCTTCTATTTAAAACACCGACAACATATGAATTTATCATAAATGAGTAATCAAGAGAAAATAAAATTCCATGAAAACAAAGATATGGAAGATATCTTTGTATCAGATTTACTGGAGATATAGCTAGAAACAAACTTTCAGGAAAATGTCTGGCATTCGCAGACTACGAGGCTGCAAAATGACATACAATGTCATCTATCATAGCAAACAACAACAACTCCGAGATGCCTAATAAAATATTCCAGACATGATGGATTAACTTTGCTCGTGTCAAATCTTGGTGACAAGCGTTGCGCAGGGGTTTTTAAACATGTCCCTCGACTGGTATAACAAGATTAGCCTACAGTTTATACGCCGTATTAAAAATTGGACATTCAACTCAAGATTACGAAAAGTTGAAGGCTCGCACGTAGTGCTTTCGAAAATCAATTTTTCTCACAACAGGGTCCCCATTTACCCTAAAATTCAAATATGGCGAAGCAATGAAAAACGCACCACCTACTTTTAATAAGCCTCTATTTACTCGATAACGTTTTTAATTGAGCTATAAAACGGCTCGGTGTTTTGGTAAAAAAAAAGCTGAAAAGGGGTTATTTTCCTTCCTTCCTTCGTTAGTTCGTCTTGACCGGTAAATGTTTAATGCAAAATCCCGTCTTGAAAAGACTAGACGCGGATCGAAAGTAGTTGCAATTTCCACAATAGCAATAAATCCATACACATGTAGGCCTACATTTTTGGACGTAATTTCCTCGTGCTCCTTTATGACTCTATAGATTAGCTTTTTTCGAATGGCGTTAGGTTATTCATATGAACGTGGTCACCCAACGGTGAGTTATAGAAGATGGCATATTTCCCCCATCGATTTCAGGGAAACTGACCATGCAGCGCGGCGTCCAATTTGTGACTGTAGGTACATGTATCCCCTATGGCATTTTCCCCATTCCTATCAAACGCAGCTGACATTGTTTCTAATTTCGTTTTTTGCTCTCCTTATTGGGCGACCTCTATGCAACCAATAAAAAGCCGACAGGTTCCAGTGGTTGGTCAAGCAGGGCCAACTCATCAATCTAGCGAGCCGCCGTTCAGCTTCGCTGCCTGCTTATTCAATCTCAAATAACGCAGATTGCTCATAGCTATATAGTTGCTGCCGCGACTATCTTTGCAAATTGGGCCAAGATACATGGATGTGTGCATTAGTACTGGACTGGCGAGGACTGATGTAAAGAGTTTACGGTCTGACGTAAAAGGTCCGACTTCATGAAAGATGGATGCGGAAATGAAAGTTTTACGGCAAAATCACAAGACTTATTTATAGCAACCGACGATGGGGCCTAAATCTTGAATGAGAGTTCTTCAGCAATTTAATTTCGCGCGATCAAGTTTACTCATCAAGTTACGGAGGAAAACAACGTCACCGTAGTCAAGATCCATAGAGAAGTTAGAGTGGATTTTGCAAGACCTCTCGCAAGAAGTTAGGTGGCGCCAACGTCTTCATCATCAGTGAAAGGAAGCGCCACATAGACCATCTTCGATCATATTTAAAAATGCAACAGGTGGCGCAAAATATCACACGGATCGATGTGCTGCTGTCTGTAATCATCGGCCTCAATGCAATGGGGAAAAATATAGCCATGCACCCATAACTAATTCCGTCTATTCTTGACTACATTGTATTTCAGAAATAGTATAGTCTTGGTATATTTCGCCGACTGAAGATGTCAAAGTTTGACAATGTACTTAAGATAATTTCACGCTAAGTTGGCTCTAGACCGTATGAATGATATTCAAAACAATGTTTAATTCAGTAAGCATATATCTCATTTCACGAGAAATTATTTGGTCTTTTTACCAGTTTCGACAACTGGTTATCAATTCTGTCGAATTCGAAAACGCACCAACGTCTGCCAAGAAGCAGCATTTTCAGGAAGTTTGAACAGAAAAAAAAAACTTCACAAGTCAACTATATGCAAATCACTGCTTTCCGCACGATACTCAAATATTTATGGTAGAGCCTGCAACGCGAAATGCGATGTGTTTATAGCTTCCGAGCACAAAAATGGTAAATGGCAGGTTTCGATCCCACTTCAGCAACACCGCCAAACAGATAAAAATAGTGCGTGATGCTATTCAGACACTAGAGAGCTGCCCCTAATTGCGCAATTTGTCATTTCGCACACGATATCGCCTATGAATACATTAACGAGGGGATGAAAGTTGGTTGTCGTTATTATTTTTCTGTGCATTTTTGATCGTGTATACACTTAGACAGTGTAACCTGTCAACATTATCATGCTAGGCACGCACACTTTTACAACTAAAAGAATCTATTAAACACTATACGAAACTACATTGATATAGGCTACTCTACGATCGTTTCTTTTTTCCTTTTTTTTAAATAGAGGAGCAAAAGACAGGAAATACTACTACGATACACAGGATATACACTACGGTTCAATATCGATCTACACTTCTAAAGCGTGTGTGATTAGAAAAGATTGTGTTCAAGTGCTGCAGATATAAGGTGGTGTAGAGTTAAGTGAAAGCGAATGGAAAATAAGTTTCCCAAAGATGTTTTTCGCGAAAATAACCTTTTAGGCTGGTTGCATCATATGCTAACTATTCTGCGATTAAAATGAATATAATTCGATGAAATCAATAATGTAGGCGTAAAAGCACATTTGCAATGATAAAAACCTCGAAATCTGTACACGCATGTACATGAAAACATTAGAAAACTAACGAAAGATTATGATATTTATACGTCTTATTTTCCCCAAATTGAATAAACCATGCGCCTGTCAACCGTATGTATAACAAGACTTTCTAGTTTTTTTGTCTTGTTTTTATTTTTGTTTTTAATAAAAAACCAACGAAATATGAGCTGACGCTTTCAAAAAACAAAACTTACGTATATTTTATTAAAACATTGTGATCTTTCCAAGTTTTTATTATTGCATTTGATTGCTTCATGACCAGCTTTACTCTTCGAGGCATCGATGCAACAAAACATTAATGCAACTTATTCATTTAAAAAAAGAAAATCCCAAGCTGTAAAAGAACAAGGCCATAGAAAAATTCGAGCGAAAAGCAATTGTGCAGTTAGCTTTAAGAGCGAATCAATCATCAGTTGAGCATGGACTAACAGTAAACCTTAAATCATATCCCATAAACAGGGAGGACCCAGTAATATGGTTGATCTGTATTTTGACATGTGCAAGAAAAACGTGGAGTACATGTAATTCTTCTAACAAGTTACCATGTTTTTTGGATTTGTATGGATTATGTTTGGATTGTTTTTTGATGGATTTAGACTAATTTATTTCGTCTACATTTTCACTTATTAAATACACAAAAACATAAATAATTTTCCGGTTTTTTTCCATTTTACGATCCATATTTAAGTTTAATCTAAAATAAGTTCATGTAAAAAAATCTTTACGGAACCTTTCCAGCAGATGTAAGCTGGAGGAATACAAGTCATTCAACATGACAAACTATTTTACAAAAGGGCTCGTGCAAATCTTAGTTTACACAAACAATGTTGGACAAGTACTCCAAATTAATTTCCACAAACCTGTACGTTCCGTACAGAGTATTACATAGTAAAGCCAAAATCCATCTGTTATTGAATTTTCTCAGACAATTTTGAGCAAAAAATGGTTTTTGGTTTACTATGATTTTTAAGAATTAATATCCATCTTCCAGATTCGCTTTTAAAAATAGTGGTACTTTCCATTTCAATTATCGCACGATCCTTTCACGTAATTGCATTTTGCTTTCTTATGCAAATTGATGCAGTAATTGAATTATTCAAAATTAGACTCAGATCCATCTCTGAAAGTTACAGCATCTGGCCTACGCTTTTGGCAATCAAAATAATGCCACGAGAAGAAAAAAGCAATAGAAAAAGCCGGCACTACTAACAAAATACGGTACTTTGGTAGGAGAAAATATAAGGCAAAATGAGGCAGTGAAAACAATATGGTAATGAGCAATTACCACACTGAAAAAGAGCAGAAATTAAGAAACTGAGGAGGGCTGTTTAGCTCTTTCATAATGCAAGGCCAATATCGGTAAATGCACTCGTAGGCTGTTGGAAGCGCCTCCCAATTCTTTATATGCACTAATTGAAAACATTTTAAAACAAGATAGCTTAAAAAAGGTTAATTCATATTAATCGAAATACGTATAGTATATCAGTTTATCTGTCTTAACCTCGTTAACAATTTTCACAATGTTTATAATGTTTTCATTCAGTCTGCACTATAATAATATTTGACAACATAGCAAGAGATGGTACTAGCTGTAACTCGCCAAGAATTTTGCAACTCATCTTGCAGCGCCACCTATATGCATACCAGTCAATTCGTGTGCAAAAAGTTATGCGTTTCAATTACTTCCAATCCTGAATGTGAAGTTTACAAAAAAAAAAACTGTCATCATTAATCTGCTAAGAAAATACATACATCATATCCCTGTTAAAAGTACAAATTTTCCCTTTCTGGTTACACCATTATACAATAAATTTAACCGGCTCTTAAAAAGGTACGTTTTAATCCCTAAGGAATTAATAAGTTTGCACGTCCACACAAACGGGACCCTTAAACATTTGTCTTTTAATTTTAACATATTTGAGTTTGTAATTTACGCATAACCGCAACTTCGATGGGTAAAAAGAAAGCCGGTTGTCTACACGTAATTGACATGCTGTAATGGATTTTTCTTTTAAAAACAATCTTATTTAAGATAACCTTTAATTTTTAAAATAAGAGCCGAATGGTGGCGTTATAGATAATCGCGATGGCTCCTCGTGTTATCGATCGTAAAAGGACTTAATTGCTGATTAAATTCAAATAAAACACGGCGCGAAGGTAATCAATAATCATTTACCATAAATTTAAAAAAAATGTGTTTGGGCCTTGTGCATATGAAAAGGCTAACAGTAAAGAAGGCTATATAAAACTACTTTGCAAAACAAGAAATTAAAAGCAGAAAACTATAAGCAGCTAAAACTCAATATTTGATCCAAAAGTGATGTTTGTATATCCTGCGTTAGCAGAAAACGGAATGAAAAAAAAAATACTCCATAAATTGTTATGAAATTTAATAAATCGCAGAATATACCCAAATGCATTAAAATCTCTATCGGGTCGAGTCTCTGGATTCTAGCTGTGTATGCATACAATTAGATTACTTATTTAACAAGGTTGAGCAATTAGATATGTAATTGTGTTAGTACATTAAATGCTGCGTGTACATTTTTTTAATGAAAAAAATTTCCTCCTGTATGCATAATATACCCTAATGTAATTTTATTATAATTGCAATTAACTTCACCAGAATGTAACCTTTCGCAGGAAAATCTGTCATAGGTAATCAGTTAGTTTGCGTATTAATTGTACGAATAGATTGTGTTTCTTACCTTAGGCGTTCTGGCATATTTTCCAGTTCGTGTATCTCGAATTGATGATATTTCCAAGAGCTCTGTCTCCTGAACAAAAAACAAACAAAAAATCAGAAAATCGATTATTACAAAGCAAACTAAGTAAGCTTCCATGCATATGCTAATTCTGAATTAAAGTGCTTATTTTTAGATTCATGATAAGACTTTCACCATAAAAATATATTCTACGCACATACCGCCCCAATGCTTTTAACCATAAAGCATATGAACTTTATCAAAACAAGTCTTAAAAAAACAGATATCATTCAACTAGGCAAAAAACATAGGCCTACATTAGAAATATACTGATATGTATCGAAATGTTAAATACACTTTATTAAATGATTAAAAGATTAAAATACATATATGTATTTTAATAACTTAAATGATGCGTTACATTGGAAACGCTTGTTTATAAAAGGGGTAAATACGTTTAAAAAAATCAATGCATAAATTAATGTCTTCATTTTTACGTGCAATAAAAAGATTGGATTTTAAAAGTATATTCAGTATTTACACGTGGAATATTGCATTTAATCTACACTGTATTTGTACATCCATATTTAAGAGAAATGCCACTATGCCATAAAATATGCAAGTAATATTGTTTTTGAAAATTAACAATATACATGTACTGTATAAATGCTACAATGAATGTTACAAGCACACAATATTGGCCATTGATAAAGACGCAACATGTTACGCTCTCATTTTAGGCAAATTTGTAATTGCTATGTATTTTTAAAAAGTGTCTTCGAAAACAATATTAGGCCTACTTGCATATTTTATGGCATAGTGGCATTTCTCTTAAATATTGATGCGCAAATAACGGCAATACAAGAACATGTTACGATAAATTCAAGGTAAATTCAATTCGAGCATCCCAAACACAATAATAACATGTAGGCCTACTCGTATCGTTTATGCATGTGCATATTTGAAATGAACGGGCAACGAATGCTACTCGAGTTTTAATCATACATTATTAGGCAAGAACTTTTTCAAGAAATCACTTGCATTAATAGTATGAAATGCTTGCGTGTCAGCGCAACATCTGGATAAACGTCAGTGCCACCTGTGGATCATTTACCAACCAAGTTTTCGTATATGCATGCACTCAAGCTCGCTTATACGTTTATCATACCTCAAAACGCATCACACTACCCTTACAAAGAGCAAAATGAGTTTGGATTTCATTTACATTATATTTTTTGCTCGTCTAGACATCGCCATTAACCCATAGTAAGGACTAGCGAAATAGGCCAGCGATTCATGTTGCTCTTGGCCCTTTGTAACGAAACAGACTAATTGGAGTCGAATTAAAACGAAACAAATACTATAGCCTACCGAATCTACATGTACTAGACGGCGATTATGTCATTGATAAATGATGTTGCTTTATTAAGTACACCTCTACTGACCACATAGATTGCAGATGCGGGTTAACACAGCAAAATTAGAAAGAAAAGGTATACGCAACGAACTTTCATGAATGCTTACGATAAATTAATTAAAAAGTCAATTATCGTGCTAATGTATAAAGAATGCATGGTTGAAACCATTAAATACTTTGATAAATTATACGACAAACTAAAAACAAATGGACCCTTTGCAAAGTTACGTAAGAACCAGTATCACGTGACCTTTTCATCGAATAGACTAACGTGCTACAGAGTACTTTTCGCCAACAAAATACCGAGTCACATGATATCGACATACATGTAATTACCAAATTCTGCGAAATGTCCATTCAATATGGTACTTGAACGATTTTTCCAATTCATCCTAAAATTGCCAGAATCTCCTCTTTGGAAAAAGAGGGAAACATTTAATGAATTTCAGCCTAAATTTAATTTTTTCTTTGTATCGTTGAATTACATACAGTGATGTACTGTATATGATTCGTTGCTGGCGAAGTAACGTAAAAGCTTTCTTTTCTCCTCGACTGACTCCTCAAAATGTTTAAAACGTACAGTACAAATTATTTATCAGAAGAATGATTTATATGCACGTACTCGTAAAGCTAGAACTTTCGGAAGAAATCCATGATCTAAATAATACTTGGAAACGATTTTCTCTCCTCAATGCAGATTACCGATATCGCTTTTCCTCTTAATCTTAGAAAAGCGTTCAATTCACAGAAAGATTCATAAAACCCTGGGAAAAAGCGGATGGCACAAACCCGCATGTGATGGAAAAACAAGAGTTTCTAAGTATTTGTCATTTCAGAAGTTGTTTTCGGAATTTCTTTACATGACGGGCACATAGGGTTTAGTACCCGCTTAACTGGGTTGCTCTTCCGAATGTTACTCGACTATTAAACAAGCTGGTAGTTTAAAAAAGACTACAAAGAAAGAAGTGCATAGTCTTAACAGACGGATAGCCGAACCAACCATTCGTTGCCAAATGGAGTAATTCCATAGCATTTACGAACTGAATATCCAGGTTCTGCATGAAAGCGAACAGGGGTCACGCCAAGAATATCTTACGGCCACGGCGTATATGGGTCAGTCTGCTAGGTTTCCTTAGATTTCCAAAGATGCGAGGATGCCTTGCTGGCGCTATTTTTAACTTGGTTCATGTAAACGCAACGTTGCCTATAGGCAATTGTTAACGAAAAATAAGACACGATAAAAGGAAAATCAATAGTAGCAAATGGATGGCAATTTGGCAGTTGTTTCGTTAAAACAGGTTACGACATTAGGATGTAAACATTGCGATTGAAGAAAATCGTGTTATCAGAGGCAGAAATAAAACGGTACTCACATATATTGTCAGTTAATTACCAGGAAATTGATGACAACAAGATCTGCAGTATATACAGCGTGGAACGCCAGAAACTGCATGGCTTCGTTAGTGCAATTTTGCTTAAGAGGGTCTACCATCTCGATTTTTGTCGACTATTTTCAAAAGCATGAACGAACACAACCGCTCCATTTAATTCTCCTTTTATATTAAAATTAATGCATGTCTATAGCGCGAATAGTAAGCTCATGCATGCGTTTAGAACCATTAATATAGCCTCTAGAAACGCTATTCAAAAAAATAACGCAGAGCAAGATCGTATACGTTAATTTTTAATTTTCATTTTGCATAATCCTCTGTCGTGTACGTAGCACATGCAAATGACGTTTTCCCTGCGTGCATGGGTGAAAAGAAATTTCATTAAAAATTAACGAACGCAATCGCTCCATTTTATTCTCCTTTATATTAAAATAAATGCATGTCTATAGCGCGAATAGTAAGCTCATGCATGCGTTTATAACTAGCTTCATCTTAAGAATCTGCATATTATTAAAATTTATTTTACCAGACCTGCCGTTTTCCAAAATTATGCAAAAACCATGTCCTAATATTCTACGCAATATTACATCCTTCATTAACAGATTAACTTCTTATAAAGGTCTTCACTGATTTAGCATACAATTTCGGCTTTTAAAATAACAAACATAAAACTTTTTTTTTACATTTATCAGATTGAATATTGAAACAGTAACATGTTTGTAGGTCCAAAAAATCAACTCCAACCCACCGAAATATTTTACACATTTTCTGAACTACATGTAATTGCGAAGTTATTCCGTTTTCCATAACATATTTCTATATGAAAACCCTCGTCTCCTACTTTTCTGCGAAATGATTTATTTTTGTTTATCAACGCTTACATTAAAATATCTCAATTTTTTGGTTTTTACACCAGAAGTCCAATCTCTGTTTTTTTACGAACTTCTCCAAAATCTGTCCCAAAATATTTGTTTATTAGAATTCAGTTGTTATTTCCTTGCCAGTTTATCAGAACAGCGTTTTCCGAAATTATGCAATAACATTTTATGCCACGTGCGTCACTTAATTATACGACTTCCTTGCGTCACCTTAGGAATACCGTCCATAAATCAATAAGCAATTAACACCACTATACCACATACCGTAACATCATCAAAATAAAGGCATAAAATGAGCCAATTGACACAAATGACAACATCGGATTAACGAGGTTTAATGTCGAATTGCTGTACATAATCAGCGCTAAAGTACAGTGTACGGTCGATAAAAACAGTAAGATTAAAAAAAGAAATGAAAATGTCGAGTCGTTTTTGTTTCAATTCTACGTACAGTAAACAGTATACATGTAGGCCTACTGCAATTCACATTTCAACACTATAGTAACATAGACAAGAATGTATTTTTTTTGTTAACACAAACATTTTTCCGCGACTTTTAAATGGCTTTAATAATCCCATTTGCAATAAAAATACATTTTCGGAGCTTTCATCAAGGCCGGTATATTAGCATACTGCTAGTATAACCTCGACATACTGTCGAGGTTATGCAAACTTTTGAGAAATGTTTGGAAACACGCATTTTTACCAGCACATTTTCATTCAAATGAAGCAATGAAATGTGAAAGGGGCAATGCAAGGGTCAGATTTTATAAAATTTTCAACGTTTGTTTTCTGGTAACTGGTACGATTTCGCAGGTGGTTTAAAACGCCATGTCCTGCATATGGAATGTTTTATTTAATACATAGGCCTACATTCTCTCTTCAAATAAATTTTTTTTGTTATTTCGTGCAGAGTGTAAAAATGAGTTCGTAAAGTGTTTTATCTTCGCCTTAATGTTATATGCATGAGAATGGGAAAGGAAATAAAAGGGAAAGACAAAGGTAGCCTTGGAAACAACAGACGCGAATAAATAATGTCTCCTCGAGTCAGATACCATCAACCGAATTTCTGCATCTGATCATTAAATCGCGAGGCACGAATTTCAAATCCATCGTCGTATATATAAACAAATAACACCCACGCGGGGAATAATAAAATAACAGAAATGAAGGAGGGAAATACGCTCTAACGACGAATAAAAGCACACCTGATTTGTACCGTCAGGAACTAGAAAACCAATTCATTTTGAATGGACAATGTCATAACCTGTTGTAAATATGGTACACACAGTCTTTTCCACATTAAGAAAAATCATTCAATAAAATATATCCTACGTACAAATATGCTTATAACGACATAGCGCAGCTAAACTCCTATGTTTTATTGACGTCTATGCAGGAGGTCAACTACTTCCTTTCAACTACAGAGTAAATTCAAGTACAGTGAGGGAAAAAAGTATTTCAACGCCCTAAAAATGTCGAATAACTTAATAAATAACTACATTTTTGCAATGAAATGTTTACTGAAACAAATGAAAGATAATCCAGACACTTTATGAAAATTTCAGCTTAAAACTATGAATATTAAATAAATTATAAAGAAAAATAGTAAAATTAGTGGGGAAAAAAATTCAAAACTGTACTTTCTCCCCATTGGAAGGGGGAGATGTAGCTACTTGGGAAAAAACATTTTTAAGAAAAAGGGATTTAATAAATGTTTCCCAAACACTTGGCAATAAAATCAGAGAATGTTTTGATACAGAACATCAGAAATATTCCACATAATGCAGGTATTAAAAAAACCACGGCCACTTTCAACAGAGAAAAACTTACTCCATAGAGTTTAGCATGGAGGTGGTACTGTCATGAGTTTGGGATCGTGGAATAATGAGGTGATATAAATTTTCCTTTTAGTCATGATACCATAAAGGCTAGAACACATGTGGGTGCAATATACCATCTCTTCACACAGAACTAAAATTATAAATCAGGATTTAAAGTACAGTGTTGAATTACTTTTTTCCCCACTCATTTTACTATTTTTCTTTATAATTTATTTAATGTTCATAGTTTCAAGCTGAAATTTTCGTGTAAACTTGTTTCAGTAAATATTTCATTGCAAAAATGTAATTATTTATTTAGTTATTCGACATTTTTAGGGTGTTGAAATACTTTCCCCTCACTGTAAATTAAATAAAATATACCTGTATGATTTAGTTGGCAATTAAAGTTTCAAATGATTTTTGCCCAACTCTGCACAAAATATTCATGTATTTGTCACGACAAGAAAGATATGAGCATAGCTGGCATTATTTATGATAATTTATAATAAAAAAAAAGAAATCTGCGGAGTGCCAATTTTCAAAAAAGTGTGCAATATACTGTGTGGAGGTACTCATGATGCCGTCTGTTCAAAATCTTAACGCTAATGGGTTTTAAAATTCATTCAATAAATAACTACGAAACTACCATAGGTGATATGCAAAGATTGTCTCTGAGTACTCCTATTAATGTGAGTATATGCTCTATAAAATTCTTTCTCTCTAGCCTGCAGTATCCGTCGGCAATGTCGGTCAGTTAGCAGTTGACCTCTTAATAAATTCACTTAAAACCACTAAAATAGGATACATCAATACTCCATATATCCATGCTCTTGTTGGTGCTGCGTGTGGTGCTGACCCCCACAAAGGAAAACTAACAACAGCGTGTGAAAGTAATCTATACAATTAATGAAGCTCCATTTGAGATTGAAGCAAATATCAGTAAATTTGGGATAAATGACACCTAGGATTTTGTTAGTTTTCAGGTATGACAACCATCCCGTTATATTTGTCCAAATAAATGCACCGATTCTAAAGGGAAAATCTACAGAATTTCGAACTAGTCTAAAACAATGGATCAAAGAAAAAAAATTCAAAAAAGTCGTTTTGCTCACCAGCAGCTATGCACACCAGAGAATAGATGTCCAAATAACAGAGTAAGGAGTCGTTGCCACCTTCTTTCATTTCTTGAAAAAGATGGTGAAACCTATATTATAAGAGAATTTTCAGATTATTAAAAATGGCAGATGGTAATTAAATTAATCACAAAAATATTTAGTGCAACGTGTAGGTTTTTGTGCGCACCAACTATCTGTTCGTTGGAGGAAAAACTGATCAATGATTTAGGATGGAAAGTTTTGGAAAAAGAACATGAAATCCCTGCCTATTGCTTGCAGACATTACAAGATGATAAACATATAATACCGGGTGGAGGAATTGCATCAGCATTTTTTCAAACATGGTAAGCATGACATACAATTGTAGCATTAAAATGCCTTTTAGTAGTGCAAAGTTAAAAATTACAAGTTATTTGTGGAAGATTTTTTCGAATAATTTTATGAAGATCTGTGCACAGGTGGTTGTCTATTGTCAAATATCACAATGATCTGTTTGTGGAAATCTGATAATTACAGTTCAAAAGAGGAAATTCCACTGATCATTCTGCTCCAGTTTTGTTTTGAAGGAAATAACATTCCTGATGCATTTGCATTGGTTACCTACCTAGACCAGTGGTTAAAACTCTCACAAGTAAGCCATTTTTCTTGAATTTTGATTTCTTTGTGTAGTTTTTCCCAGATTTCTTATGTTAATTTCAACTCTTGTAGGATGATCCATCCAGGAAGCAAGAGATGTTCTGGAAGTGCCCACAGTCTTGGCAACTGCTTTTCGGAAATTCCCCACCTTCAACAATCTACTGAACTTTTATGTTAAATTGTTATTGGGTTCAATAAACAAAACATTTGGCAGTATTTAAAGAATGGTTTTACTACAAAGCTAATATTAGGTTTTAAAAGATAAAAGCTGGGACGGATTGCAAAATATACTAATTTAAAATGCTGTATGCGATAGAATTTCAACACAGTGGCAGTGAAGTTTACAAAATTTAAGCCAATCCCCAATAAACATAAATGATGCTCATACAAGAGCATTAAGCGCCCATTAAAACAAAATGTACAATACTCTTCAAAATGAATGAAAATGTACAATGAGAAGGGGTGAAAATAATTTACAGATTAAAACCAGTGCATGCTGACTAATAAAATAATTTAAGAATAAATTCGTCATAACTGAAAATAGGGCCAATGTAAATTAATTCAGTGCATTAATTGCTAGTATTAGCATTTCTGTCAAAATTTATGTAAAACAGCAAATTTGCCATTAGCAAGGCAAACTGTGGCTAATACTTTATATTACCACACTAAACAAAAAATTGTGCAAATGGAATTTGCATTCCATTCACAAGCACAGAAATTATCACAGGTGGAAATGTTGTTCGATGTATTTGGTCAGCAACAAAGACGGAGTTTGGAAGACCTTACGGGGGTTTTCCACGCGAGTTTGACGTTCTCCATTATCGTCAAAACCTATAATAAATACCTGAAATTAATTTACGTGTTATTGGAAATGTTAAAACCTAGATTAAAAGGTTCATTTGATTAAAATTATGCTTGCAATTTTCCCAGTAACAGACACTAAATTTTTAGGGTATTCAAATAGTTACGAGCGCGCCTGCAGTTGGGGCAGCAACTTAGTGGTTTGCACAGGTCTGCTGACCTAGAACTGAATGTGCATCTAGGTCAGACAATCCAGTGCTCTAATTGGCTGACCGGAAGTGCGGCCAGCAGGAAAAAGTGCCAGCCAAAACCAGTTGGCAGTTGGATTTTGGGGCTGCAGTTCAGCAAGTGCACTTTCTGGCAGGAGGCTGACCTCTTCGTTTTCCACGTGGTTAGGGCTATTCACAAAATGCGCAAGTCAATGAGGTCAAGAAATTTTGCAGTTGCAACTCACTTTCGTGGAGGTGCAACTCATTAATTTTGAAATGCGCATGCGCGACAGGGGCGGAGCCAAATCTGCTGGTAAGTAACTGCAGCAAACTGCAGGTGTGGCTGCAACTTTTTGAATACCCCTATTACATGTTTAGGAAATTCCTAAAAAATGAACTTGTTATCTTAGCAAATCAGCTAGGAATTTAATTGTTAAACATATGTCTATGTCAAGGCTAGGACTCAAAAACATGGAAAACAAAGTGTGGGTCAACTCGCTTTTAAAGTATTATACATAATTTTTCATTGGAACAAGATTACCTCATTAGATCATGTGATCTGCTTTGTGTGCAAGATGCTACATGGAACTTTGTGGAAGCCACTCCGTGGACAAAATGAAACATTTGTCTTGAAGTTTCTCTCATAAAGGTAACCAGCTGTTACTTACTTGCAGAAATGAGATTTAAATACTGGCAAAGGGCATGCAGCAAAAGGCGCTCATAACCATTTGGTCGTTTGGAAATGTAAATCGCTCGTGGACATGCCTCAAAAAATGCAGTCACTTCGTTTTCTAATTGAGCAAGTACTCCCTACAAACAAAAAATGTTTCACAGTTAAATTTGATATTACTCAGGTTTAAAAAAAAAAACTGAAGTCATCTCTACCATTGGTAAATGCTTTTTCTTCAATAAGGCACGAAATCGGTTTCCAATCTTTTTAAAGCATTCATCTGGATTAAAAGCTGGAATGCCCAAGGTTTTAAATTAGTCTCACAACTTTATCAAGGAATAAATGTTAGAAGAATTTGCAACCGACTAGCAAAAAGCTAACCTGGTCGGTGGTCCCCATTATCAGCAGGCACAGATGGTCTGGAGCATTTCTGGATGGCAGAATTTGTCGACCCAGACAGCTGTTGCATCAGATATTGGGTCTGCTGATCTTCAGAGCAGCAAATAAATTCATTCCAAAGCTGAAAGCAATTCAGATGTCTTCACACCCAAATCAAGTGGTTCATATAAATGGAACTGAACACTTAGCATGTTATAATAATTAACTGGGTTTTCTGTATTTTTTGCCAACCCACATCGTCGTCCCAATTAATATATGATGTTTTTTGCTGATAATCTCTTGTAGCCACTCACCTCAAAATTTTCTGGCTGATTAAGTAATAAGGAAAAAGCTGACATTCCCTTGGAAACAAAATCATCGATTGTGATTTCACCCAATTCTTCAGAATTTACCAGATCAAGTAATTGTAAATCTATATGTCAGATAAATAAGACATGCGTGAGCCAATATAAATCATCTGTTTGCCCTTAAAATGGTTCAGTTACACTATTTCATTTTTAACACAAGATCCAATAGTAGATGAACATACTGTTTTCATATCGACGAAATTTTTTGGCCCCAGCCCGTCGAGGACAGAGAGCAAAACTCACGGGCTTCACCAGTGCACGGCTCTTTGCTTTACGATTTCGACGTTGTACCTGTGCATTAGTGGCAACATTGTCTTGCTCATCGTTATCATCATCATCTTGATGGACATTATCAAAGTCTCCAATACTAGAAAATAAAAATAAAACATTTTGCATCAAATTTCCATCAATAACTGGTGACATAACCATTGCACATAACACAACTCTGATACAATTATACAACACAATTTAGGTTATTCCAAATAGGTAAAAAAACATGAAGCTTAAATTCGACCTATAGGGTACGGCTGTAACAAACCTAGTTTTCCAGTTTCAGGCGACCGAAAAAACCGGTCTACACTAGCGTCAACAAGCGGAATAAGAATTACGCCATGCGTTTAAATGAGGGCACACGTGTAGAAAGCCTAGCCGAGCCGGGCCGAGCTAGCAAGTTACAAGCAGCTTACAAGTCGCCAGTTTCAGAAATGTTTCCCAGACTTGATTTGTGAAATCGGAAAGCTGGTTTGTAAGACAGAGAGTGGCACACAGATCACTATTGGCCAAAAGTGGAGGCCATGCGCGATAGGCATGCTAGAGAGTGCGCGCGTGCAAGAAATTTGGCCGTGAAATGTACGTTTCACCTTGTACAGCGCATGCAGTGGCACCCCAAGCATGCTGAATAACAAGCTGATATCAGCGGTGGTGCGACCAAGATGGCTGGAAAAAACCAGCAGCTGAGAAAAGCAGGAAAGGATCGGTCGACTGGAAAACCAGGATTGTTACGGCCGTACCAATAGATTAATAAGACGGGTGCATCTAATTAGCGGAACAGACCCAGCAATTGCCTGGAACTCAGGAAACCAAGAGAATCTTTAGCATTATGGCAACCAGTTGTCTTTTGAACTTGGACAAACTGCAGTGGTTTCAGGTCCCTTTCCTTATATTCAGAACTAACCGACAGGATAAACTACGTACCATTCTAACTTAACCTTGTTGGAGAGCAAAATAACCATGCTTTCACGTTCTATACATATAGTTATGCGAATTACTAAGATTACATTACAATTACACGTAGTTCGCAAACAAAGTCGATGTGCCGTGAAAGCGCAGTTTCTGAAGGAGGGTAAATCTGATTAGATGGTTAATTTTACTAAAGGGTCCATTATACCTCCCACCCTTCATATATACACTGATGCAACGGTAGCCAGAAAATATCTGCCATGCACTATCTTGCGTCCAACTCCAAGCTATAGCGTATACATGTAGATCGAGCACCGGCCGTGGATCGAGCACTGAACTGGCGTGGCACCTACCAACCAGTAGATGCCGAAGCCAGATAGCATAACTGTGGCTATAGTTTGCAGTTGGTTACCCTAGAACAAGCTTTCTCTCGTGCACATAAAGGTTAAGTCCAAGGTCAGAAATATCAAACCATTATCAGAAGACAAATATTAATTCTCACTTGTAAGGAACTTCTTCTATGAATTCGGCAAATGGATTGGATCCATTACTAATTACCCCCATGATTGCAGATTGGTATTTAAAAATTCTAGAATACCAATAATTTCATCGACAAATGAACTACTGTGCTCGTCCTCGAAGCTTTCCTTCCAACCCAAAATACAAAATGGCGACTTGTCCAGAGTCCAGAAACATCAGCTGCAGCCAATCAAAATAATTCCCTTGAAAAACATTGACAGCCTCCAAAAGGCGGGTATTTTCAAATCCAACCAAAAATGCCTTGCTAGTTTAATACACTGTACATGTTTTCTATCTTAATATCGTAATTTCAGGGGAAAAAATTAATAATTCAGTTATTTTTAACAAGTGAAATAAATTTGAGAGGAAAATTTCTAATACCAATATAGCACAGTATGCAATATAGTCCTCGCCAAGGGTGGTACTCGAGCATTTTATAAATTTTAGAAAGTATTTGGGCAGAGCGCCGTAATCATGAAGAAACTGCGCCCTCGCATTATGTCATATCAAATACTATCGGCGTTATGCTAAATTAGTCTGGAAGCAAAACGCATGTAAAACGTAACAGATGTTAAAGGTCATAGGGCAAGTTAGTCACGAAATTTATCAAGTTTTAATTTTACAACAACTTGATAATTAAATAAAATTTTAAAAATATATTGAATACTCATCACGCATGCCTATTTTAGAAAGAAATTGCACAGGCACTTAGCATGTATGGGCGTTCTGCATTTGCAAATAGGAAAGTTTGAGAAATGCCAGAGGTGTACGTCTTGACAGTAAAATTTCGTTTGTTCCGATAATTATCTACATCTAATTCTGTTAATTATACATATGGAACATGGACGGGTAAGTCTAGATAGACATTTATAATTTAGTCGCGCGCATGCAGTTAGAAATTAAAATTATATCGCAAATATCAGGCCATGCACAAATGTACATACACTAGTCCGACGTTCCATAAATAATACTTATATAATTGCAGGCAAATAGAAGAAGTACAGCTTTACAAATATACAAATGTAATGAAGGGGTGGCAATATCGCTGGTTTATCTTAAATTCTGAATGTGGCACTTTGGAATATTATATGGTTAGTATCTGCATGTATAGAATTTCAGAATCCCACAGCTCATTTGACCATTATAGTTGAATATGACATACACTGCATAGTATGTCAATTTGAATTTATGGTTCCATATGGCAGATGTAATACGTTATAGGTTATATACGTGGGATATGTTCAGGAATGATCATGTGGCTATATACAAGAGTAATCCTAGCTATCACTATCTAATTTCTTATTTAGCCAGAAGACACTAGAAGAATTCGACCTAGAGGATGTATTCACCTCTCTGTATGTGTATTGCATGATTTTTATTGTCATACCTTTTTGTGAAATCTTTGCATCCTTCTGATATATTTCTTTCTTTGTGCCATAGGGTGCAGTGATTTCACCGAGCGAAGAAGATTCAAGTACTTTTAATGTTAATTCAGCTGGTGGAGAGATATATAGATTGCGAGGTATAGAAAGCTAAGAACAGGTTTTTTTAAATATAAAATATGTTGTAAAGTGGATACAATTTTCAATTCTATGGAATTTTAATAAATTTATAGCTGCAGATGCAAGGCAGCGGCAGTTTTGGGTAAACCGACTGCGGACGGTAGCAGAATTTCATGGCAGTTACACTCAAGTAATGATGAAGATATATCCAGGCTTTATTTATTAAAGTTACTGTTATAAAATTTTTAATTTTTGCATAATTTTTCAAAGCCAACTAGTCCTCGAGTGCCTGCTCGTACCTCGAAACCTGTTACTCAGAATTCAGCCGCGAATTTCAGTATTACACCTATTCCTGATATGGGAAACCAAATCAACGCGAACGTCTCCACACGTGCTCAGCAACGTGTTATGTGCAATACTCGTTCCTTGTACGACGCATTCAGTGCTGCTCAAGAAATTCTTATTCAGGCTGAATCCCAACATCATACCTTGGCCAAAAGCATAGAGGTATAATTTATCATACGTTTATAATAAATTGTTCTCCCAACTTGGAATTTAATGGTCATGCTTGCAAACTTAGCAATTATGTGGGATCTGTTTATTACCTTTATAGGAACTACCAAACACTGAAGGGGAAGTCCATTGTATAGATTCTGTGAGTTGTTTAATATTTTAATATATTTTTTTTTTCTGAATATTTTATTACTAGAATTGAAATTTATAATATTTGGCCTTTTTATTTAAAAGGACCTACTTTTGCTGAAAGCAACATCACAAGCAACTCTGATCTGCCTAAAACAATGTTTGGGAATGCTGCAGCATCAACAGCAAGTAAGACTTGATCAAGTTAATCATAAATGCATAAGATAGACTTGAATTGCTAGGTATGTCTAAAGAAGCAATAATGTGTCCAATTTTTCATTATTTAGGCTGCATCCTTTCAGGTAACAGGTGTCACTGGTGGAGCAACAATGGAATTGCTGGACCCCTTTTCATACTCCCTGTAAGGAGGAAGGTACAATTTAAAAAAAGTTTTATTCGGGGGATTTGCTAATTGCTTTACTGATAATTATTTTTAGCACAAATTGGAGTAATTCCTCATCTAACAATGATGTAAGCTTAGCAGTAAACCCTAAGGCAGATATGGTGGATGAAAACAGTCTTCCGGAAAGTCCAGGTGCGCTAATAATTTTTGTAATTTAATATACAAGTTGAGTATTCCTTATCCAAAATTCTTGGGACCAGATGCATTTCAGATTTTGGAATATTGCATATACATGCACATAATGAGATATTTTAGTGATTGGGCAAAAGTCAAAAATTGAAGTTCATTTGTTTCATGTACATCTTTCATTTGTAATTTTAAGCATGAAAGACAGTGTGTACATCAATTTGTAAGAATGCAAAGTTTTCACTATCTCAGCAATCCATGTTAATAATCTGTGGTTGTTTGGCATCACTATTTGCATTTTGACTGTGACCAATCAAATAAGGTCAGATGCGGAATTTTCTACCTGTGGTGCAATATCAGCATTCTGCCGGTGATAAGGGATGCTCAACCTGATTTTAGTACCTTGCAATATTGAACAGGAAAAATTGAAATTAATTCTGAGGATGAGAAAACCGACAATGAAGAGTTCTCAGAATCGGAGATTGGATCGGTTGAAGATCATCGTACTCTCATTATTCAGCTGCTTTCCCAGTTAAAACTGGGCATGGATTTAACTCAGGTATTGTGCATTTTTGAGTTTATAAGAAGCTAAGATTTATTTAATCAAATTACACTGTAATATGGCACCAAATAAATACAATTAAAAGGAGCCATGTTTCAAACTCAAAACATTTTTGTTCCTTCAGAAATTGAATTCATTATAGTTTTGGACTTTTTTGTAAATTCTTTAGGTTATGCTACCAACTTTTATTCTTGAGCCATTCTCACTTCTGGAAATGTATGCAAATTTTCTAAACCACCCAGATATATTTTTGAGGTAGTTAAAAAAAGTTTAAATTATTTTTTAAACTAATAAAACATACCTTAATATCTAATGGTGTTTGATTCAATCAGAATTCCTTCAGCAGCAAGTGCAGAATCAAGAATGTTGGCAGTTGTCGAGTGGTACTTGACATCCTTTCACGTTGGGCGAAAGGTATAGATCAACACTCGTATCATTTGCAACCCATCTATCGGCCATTAAATTCTACATTTATGTCTGCAGGGTTCTAATGCGAAGAAACCTTATAATCCAATCTTGGGAGAACTGTTTTTCTGCTCCTGGAAAGTAAATGATGCAGAAGATAGTAAAGAAGAACAAAGGTTAAAATTCGTTGCCGAGCAAGTATCTCATCATCCATTAGGTAAAAACCGTATTTGCACCATATTCCAGTAACGTGATAATTCATTTTTTCCAATTCAGATGCCTTATTTTATCCAATTAAAAAATATTAGGATCAGCCTTTTACGTAGAAAGCTCCGACAAATCTATATGCATGAATGCATCAATTGGGATGAAATCCAAATTCATGGGGATGGCAGTTGGCATCGATATGATGGGAGAGGGTAAGAAACGTGAGCATTGCATATTTACACAATTGAATGTTAATAATATAAATTCTTATTAATGACAGCCATGATCACTGATGTCAAACATGATGAAGATTATGTTATCACATTCCCTAATGCATATGCACGTTCCATACTAAGTGTTCCTTGGGTCGAATTGAATGGGAAAGTAAATGTAATGTGCAGCAAAACTGGATATTCTGCAACGATCACATTCCATTCAAAAGTAGGTGAAACGAAGTCCATTCTTTGAAAATAGAAGGATGCAAAATGTCTTGGTTTATGCCATGGTCGACTATGACATTTGAGGATCCATTTCACCTGGTATATATCTTTCTGTCAATCTTTGAAGTTGCTAACGCATATAAAAAATTTCAGCCTTTTTATGGGGGTAAACTTCACCGCGTTAGTGCAGAAATTAAGAACATTCAGGGAGACATAGTCTGCAGAATACAAGGTGAATGGAATGGAATTTTGGAATTTACATTTACTAATGTAAGTATTAATTGGCCAGTGTTCAAGGGGAGTCCTATCACAAGATATTTACAATGTTGATTTATTTAGGGAAGCACCAAAGTGATTGACATGGCGCAGCTTCCTACTTTTCAAAAGTACGTGCGCCCGATTAATTTGCAGTCAGAGATGGAGTCCCGAAAGTTGTGGAACGATATGACTGTGGCATTGAAAGAAGATAACATGAAACTTGCCAATGAACACAAGAGGAAGGCAAGTATTTGTAATTTCTTTATAAACAGACATGAAGCAGTTGCTAAATGCAAATACACTGATATTGGAAGTTTTGCTTGTAGATGGAAGATTCGCAGCGAATGAGAATTAAGAAATGGAAAGATTCTGGGAAGGTCTACTCACCACGTTATTTCCGCAGTGTGGGAGAGTACTGGGAGTACGAGGATCATCTTAAAAACAGATGTGACGATGCATCGCTGACAAACAAAGCGTGCTAAATGAACTTCAGTTTAATTAAGGCAATATGATGTTAAATAGAATGGGCTGTCTTGTGGAAGAGCAATAATGTGAAATATTGAAATACCGTATTCAACATCCAAAGATTTAAGACGAATGAATACCTAATAATGTAAGTGAACTATCATTTAAATAAAGAAAATGTGCTTAATCCATTCAATTCTAATGTGGAGTATTTAGATTCAGAATCACGTTTATTTATACATAGTTTCATATTTACATTTACCGGGTATTATAAACACCCAAAAAATATTAAATTATTTAAATATAAAGCTTACACCTCATTGTCTCCAATGTTCATCACATTAATCTCTGAGGACTTATAGCTTAGTAGCGCTCTTGTCCAGGGGATGTCCTTCAGAAAAGGTTTTGTACGTGGGACTCGTAGGAGTTGTAGGGGACTCCGGGACCTTTTTCTTAGTAAGTGCCTCAATTTCTTCAAATCCTTGATGAACTCGGAATTCCATGAAAAATGCCCTTTCATTTCTAATAATTTTCCGTTGAAATTGATATATATAATGAAAAATTTGTATATTCTAAATTAGGATAGTTTAAAAATTCCTTCATGGCATTACAACATCAATTATGTGGAGAGATTAACTTACCTAGCAGTTTCAAGATACTGCATTGCCAAAGGATAATTTTTCGTTTCTGTATAAATGAATCCCAATTCCATTGCTGCACACGCGATTAAATAGCTGTCATCCTTTAGGCTTTTCTGGCTGATAATGGAAGCCCAGTAATATTAGCAATGATATTTATTAAGCGACCCTGGTTATTCTGACATGTCCTTACTTTTGAAGGACTTCCTTGAAGCATTCTTCAGCCGAAAGAGGCGTATTCATGTATCTTAGACACAGGCCCTTTAAGAACATAGCCAAGCAATAGTTGTCGCCATAGTACTCCCATCCTGTAAAGGTATATATGAACGAAAGACATGAGTATTTATTACAACAGTATACAGTGTTTAAAACGCAGTACTCTGCAAATGAAGCATTTCATGCCTTTTCTTGTCGCTTTCAAATCTGCAAGGGAACGATCCAATTTAGCGATTATGCGATTCAAAATATCAGTTTTTCCCTTTAGAAATATGAAGTAATTCCAAACGTACATCATTTCCTAAAAAATAAAAGTTTTTATCCGCATTTCTTTGATTCTTTGATAAAGAGCCCAGGTCAAAAATTACTCAAGTTAACTTTTTACTTAATTATCTTTAGCCCATTTTCAGTTTTGAAATGTCAAAAATGAATATTGGCTTGTGAAAAGACATAGGCAAAAAACCAAAAATCGCGATGCTAGGATTAATTATAGATGGGAGTATAATACGTGTATTATAAGAATATCATCAATTTACTTACAAAAACTGGGTAATAAAGTACGTTGCCTTGAGCAGCAAATTTATCTGCCTTTTTACAGAAAAACTTTTCCAATGGAATTGACTTTCCACTGTAATGCAGTTTTAGAGTGGGAACTTTTCTAAACAGGATTGTAAAGTTTCATTTTCATTTACATGCTTGATCAAGTTGTGAAACTGCAATATGTACTTGCTCAGTTATACTAATTAACACTTACTTCATAGTTTCGATAATTTCTTTTCTTTCAGCATCAGTGCAGTCGTCACACATGAGCAGCTGTGCAGCTTTCATGTAATTGTAGGAGGCTTTTGACCAGGAATTTTCCTTGCATAAAATGTCAACGTGCGGAATGGCCTGTCTGTATTCCCCTTTCACCCTGATACGAAATTCAAATAGAAAACACTAGTGCTATATTACTCTCAAGATGAAACCATGCTTAAAATAACCAATTAAGGAGCTTTACTTATTTTACAATTTAAAATACTGATTTAGGATAACTGACTTGAACGTCAAACATTTTGTATAACATGCTCTACAAAATACATAGAAATAGCAAAATTGGGGTATGTAGATGACAAGATCAGTGATATAACTTACATGTAACACCATGCCAATTCCCAGTGTGATAAATGCTGAAAATTCTTCCAATCCATTGTAGGCTTTAGTGATTTTTCAAGCCAACTAATGGCCTTTGCTGCATTGCCCCGAGTATTTTCAAATCTTCCGCAGAAAAATTGCATTAAGGCACTCTGTGTAAAGGACCAACATATTTAGCCATAGGATCATTGTACATAAATTAAGATATATGTATGTCTGGGATTCAGACTTACATTAGGATAAGATTTAACGATTTGCTGAACTACTTTGTCGACATAATCCAAATCCTGACAACCTTTACCTGTTGAATTGCGTAATTATGAATTTTTGAAACAGATTAAAAAATTATTTCATGCACGGTAGCCTACCACTTATAGGCATGAAAGTGCCTAAACTGACTAAACAATGTCTAATCATCGGAGCTTGATAAAATGCATAACAATGACAGGTTATTACCTAATGCATAACGAATAACCGTGTGGTATATAACTATTATCAATGAGCATAGAGGCCATCTGAGGGTATGCTCCATTTTACGCCCCGCTTCCAGTTTTGTATATCCCACTTCCTAAAAGAATTGAAATTTATGATAGTTTAACTACTATTAACGTTTAGTTACTGATCATGTTAAGGTTGTGTAAAAATGCAATGTAATTACCCGATTGCCAGAAAATCCTACAAATTCCAAGAGTTTCAGAACTCTTCCAGGTAGAGTGGAAATAAGCTGGAAAAAATTGTTTGTCAACTTAAACACAAAGAAAAATCTACAGTGTACCGAATGCGAACGTTGAAACTTTTTGTTTACCAGATTGAAGGTGCCAATTCCAAGATTAACTCCGCACTCAAACTGGTTTTTCAGAGCGCTGTTTTTCCACTCGCGATATTCGAGCATGTCCAGACACGTTCTACAGATGGGAGTATTTGTATGAACATGTCAACGCTGTATGTTAATTAGCAGAAAAATTAAGCTCCTTACTTGTAAGACTGATAACATGAGCGAATGCGCAGTCCTCCTCTGATAAAACTCATTAGATTATCGTCTTGTATAAATGTCACCAAAGCTCTTGCTAACAAGCATTCAGCATAGCACAATTCGGCCTGAACTTCATCTGTAAATGTAAAATAAAATAATTAAATCTAATAAGTGTCACATTCTGATTTTCAAATTCTACAGTAAGTCTTCAAATTTATTAGAGGCGCGTAGCAACAATCTGTGAGTAACTTATTTATATGTAAGACCCAAAGCAATTTATTAAGAGAAACTTCGAAATTTGACCATGTAGCTCACCTTCAATGTAAGCGTTGTAATTTGGCCTCACAACCATTTTGGTTACCATGTTATTTGTCATGGTGGTCTTACGACGGTGCTTGTTGCATACATCAGCGGAGGTTTTCAGAACTTCGATAGCAAAATCGATGTCAACCTTGAATATAATAATTTTAAAATTACAAGCAGCTGATGAGCTTTGACTCAACTTACCAAGGAACATTCCTTGGTACTTACCTGGTCCATTGATAAAAAAGCTTGGATCGAGGAAAGCCATCCATATGCCATGGCATGGTAGATACTGGAAGACGCCCTGAAAATAAATTGCATACATAAACATTACATAGAAAGAATATAGAATTTTGATATAGTTTGGGTTAGGAAGCTTCACAATTTAACGAAAATCAATTGTTAAAAATTCATGCGACTATTAACCATGGCTTAATTCTTTCGATCGCTTCCAGATGTTTGTTATTCAAAAATAGGTTGACAGTACTGTTAGTCTCTTCAATGGCAGTAATCAAATCCATTTCCGTCGCCCTGAAATTAAGGAAACGACATTAATTCCTTTACATATTATCATTAGCGCTTTCAAGATATTATGGAAATGTTCTTACACTTGCACATTTTCAGTGGCATCTTGGAAATTCTGCATAGAAAATAAAAATTGTTAGAAATCGCAAAAATGTGATTGTTAAAAGAGTTTATCACCCATTTTGTCGATTATTTTCAAATGCTTTCCTAATCTTAATATTGGCGCAAGGAATTCATTTTATTTTTAAAATTTTTATATTGGAATTTTCTATCGCGTATTTGCACATGCAGCAGGCGCGAATGAAGCGCAATGGAAATTTCCAACGTACCAGTGATAATTTTCAAAGTCGCTTCGTCGCTTCCTTTTATTCTACTTGTAAATTAAAAAGAATGATGTAATTGTATTTCTAATTTCTAACGCCAATGCCTTTGAAAAAATGTACAAAAAATCGAGGTGGTAGAGATAGACCCTCGTATAAGCTAGCTATAGCTAGCTAGGGTTCTTGGCCTATATTACACTTGGTCCGATTCCCATTTTCAACCCTAATACCACAGCTAATACATGTATGCAATAGTTTTTAGAGAGCAAAGAAAGAAATACTGTATGAAAGAACATATAGCCTAAGCCTATAGTTTATTTACAGCAATAGTAATTTTGGCATAGACGCCGTAAACGTACGGTACGGAAAATCTGTTTTACAGCTGCGGTGTCACGTTTATTTTGCTATTCTAAAAATAACTTTTTAAGCACGTTTTTAATATACATGTATGCTGACGTCAACAAAAGAGAAACCCGCTGGATTTTGTTTGCTTTTTTTTTAACCATGCATGCATGCACTTATAACGTCGGCTGTCAGAATTTTTTAATTCCTACACTACGTGACGTCATCGACATCAGTATATTTAACTATCATCGACAAGTTTTTCAAAACAAAATGTAACAGCCACCATTTAGTTTTACTTCAATTTGCGTTCCCAAGATGTTACTTTCGAGAAATGAATTTAAGAAGGATACGTCGATCAGAAGGTAACAGTAGATCAATGATGATGTCATCTTATCCATGAACGAAATTATTTAAAATTTGTCTGAATTATTCAGTCGGAAACATGTATGGTACTCAGACAGAAGCTTCGCGAATCGCACTTTGACCGCCGATTTTAGATACGTGATTCCCCTACTGCTAAAGTGCCATTCGCAAAGCTTCTGTCCGAGTACCAATCTTAAACACATCACACATGTACACGCGGATTTTGCACTCGTTGACTAAATATCAATCCGTCGAGTCTCTGATCATTATTCCGATTTTGGCATTGAAATCCTGCGCGTTTAGCAGTGCCACAAAATAAATCGCAAATGGCGCTATAAGCGACCCATTACAAAGTATTGAATAAAGGAGTGAAATGTTACACGTGTTACCCGAGGTAAATGTTCCTCATATTTTGTAATCGGAAAGATTTACGAGCCAGTACACATGAACCATAATTATCAGCCAATCATCTCGAAATGATAATTCGTCCCATATAAAATGCTGTAAAAGGCAAGATTAACATTTTGGCAAACAATTGTAATCTTTGCTTCACGAACCTCACCCTAGATATTCGCTATCTTTGGTTGGTTGGTTTGTGAATTTGTAACGTTGGCCTATTTCTGCACACGAGGGCTAAACACCAACGCCAGAGGATGTGACAGCGTCACCTTACCTGGAAAGTTTGCCTACAAGGGGGGGGGGGGACTTCCACACCCACAAGAGGGATCTTTAACGTGCAGAGATCAAACGGGATCTACAACCGATCTTCATCCGAAAGAGCCGCCACTTAGAGAATTTGGCACATCTTAAAAATTCTCACCGACCTCAACCGGGGAGCGAACCCCGCTAGTTAGCATCGG